>JAJOZX010000855.1:620000-795000 GCA_023014485.1 Bathynomus jamesi | reverse complement strand
TCTGAACCAATCCAGGTGGCTCACTACTGCACAGGCCATCTTGCTGTTGTGGATGAGGGAGCACGGACTGAAGGGGGAGGTGTTGAGGAGGCTGGAGGTCCTCGTGAAGTTCTGCCTTAACTTCTACTTCAAAATGTACTACGACATCAAAGTGAAGCACCACCTCAAATTTGGTCCTGCACACGTTTTTTCAAGCCTGAAGCTGCTGAGGAACCAGACTACCGAGGTCAGGAACATCATCTCTGCTGCAGTGATAAGAGGAGCTTACCACGCACATTCTTAGAACATCCTGGCTTCATTCCTGTGCAGTGAGGATGAGCATCAGAGAGCTTTTGCTGAGCCAGATAGAGAAGATCAGAGAAGGAAGAGACTTTGGTGATACGACAGTGAGGCCCCATAAAAATCCCAAAGTCAATCTGCAAGCCACTTCACCTGAGGATCTCATCAACTGGGAATCAGAGAATATTTATGAGCCTATTTTCACCTGAAAGATGACCTTGACTGAGCTCGAGGATCTCAGAAAAACTCCACTCAAAGTGGACGCTTTCTCTGTTCATATTCAGTCCTGCGAGAGAGCTGTACAGGAAGTCTCAACTGCTTCCCTGGCTGTGTACGTTCACGAGAGGAGAGATGGGTGGGTGAGAGCCAGGATAGACCGTCGAGAAGTGCTCCCAGTGTTCAGATCGAAGTAGGACATACTTAAGAGCTTTTCAGGTTCGAGTGGCTGATGAAGAGGCTGAAGCCATCGTTAATGATCATAAGAGTTGAAAGTCCTCATAAGATCATAATATAAGATCTTATGAGGCCACGCTTTTCAGGGATCCAGGAAGAACAGGCGTGTAAACCTACACGTCGAGGTGGCAAGTCTCCCGCTACTCGATCAGAGTAGAGCTGGTGAGCCGCGCCTATTCTTTGAAGAAAAACTTAAAATTCTTAAGTTTTACGTGAAATCTAAAAAAAAATTTCAGCACCCAGAGGTGTTGAAACACGCAAGAAAGCAAGGATGAGGTCAGAAAAGCAGCTTTTAGACTAATTCATATGCAGAACAGCTGCGCGCTTTGGTTTGGGTGCCCTGAGGCTGCGTTAGGTAGCCTTCAAATCAGAAAATCGCGATTTTGACCATGAAAATGAGATTTTTCGGAAAAGTTACAAATAATAAACCCACCTTAGAATTAATTTTTACATAAGAATACATATTGGCTACTTTGTTTTTCCAAAATTTCAACCCTGAACCCAGAGTATGATATGCCCTAATGCTCCACCCAAAATTCACCGACGGCCAATCGGAAACTCGTGATTCGGCTATTGCGGGTGTTTACAATTAGGATCGCGTATATGAAAGGGGACATTTTCATCTGGAATCCAGAGCTTTTGTATTTATCAAAGAATAATCACAGATATATATCGCCATGAGTCAATCACAACAGCTTTACTGCTCCCCGCAGTTGTTTGAAGAAGGGGACCTCTATGCAGGGGCTACACTCCACTTTTTCGGAGCGACTGACCAGAATGATCTTCTCTCCACACAAAGCATTGCATAAATTTGTGACGGAGTGCAAGAATCAGCCGTTGAAGTTGACATTGAAATGCAAGTAATTAATTTAATTTGTGATTTGGGCCATATACATAGTTTCATTCAGTGCCAGCATTAGTTAATTTATAAAAAGCCATAAAAAATATGTTAACCCCTCCGTCTATGGCCTTGGTTGGTTCGAAGTCGACGGGGGTTGTGGTTAGGAGGCAGCAACGGATTTGTTACTCGCAGTAGTTTCTGCTATATTACTCTCCGAGTTCTTCTATAGTGGTTTGGAGGATTCTGGGAGGCTTACTAAATTCTCGGAAGGTTCCCCAATTCTTCTTATAACGTATCTAGAAATTATTTTTCTTTATTTTAATGAATAAGTTCTCTGAAGAGAGCACGGCTCGAAGGAGAAGATAAAGACTTTTTCTTACTGTAATTTACTGCTAAAATATACAGGTAGTGGTCAGCCTCTTAGTCTAATTCTGAATGAACATGGAGAAATTTAGTGGGTTTATATACCCATAATTTGATAACATCATTATTATTAAAGGTTGACTTGTGTCGTTTCTATTCTCTATAGGCTGCATTATTTTTGCAAAATATTTGAAAATAAAGTAAAATTTTTTTGCTGTGGCAATGTTTTAAACAGATAAACAAGATATTTGAAGATGAAGCCATATTTTTATCTTAAACCGCCTATTTTCAGATCTGATGTTATCATGATCTGCCGAGTTAATTAGAAATGCACCTTGAACTATGCATCTTTACACTGAAATATGCATATGAGCAAAAATCAAATGCTCAGGCAAAGCACGACTGCACCATCTTCCACAACGAAGAGAGAATGAACATAAAACACGAACATTTCAAAATCTACTCATGATTCATTATCAAGCTGAATCTAAAAAAATGATTAAGAAATTTTGAAAAGAACAAGTCATCAATTATTTGGCAAAATAGGAAGCAAATCAAGAAATTTATCCCAACAAAAAAAAAATAATAATAATAATAATATCGCCGAGTATACATTCCTAAATGGCGACATAATGTCGGGTCGTACATTGAGTACAACCAAAGTACATTGTAATTTTGGGTTACTATAACTATGATTATAATTACTAATTAATTCACATTCACTTATTATCGTTAATTACAGTTTCATTAAAGAACATTAATTATATCATATTAAATTATCACAGTTAATTACAATTAAATACAGTTAACTATAGTTTTAGTGTTTCATATTTATATTAGGGTAACTATTATTTAAGATTTAACACGAAGTACATAGGCACATACACATAAAATAACACACATAATATATAACAATATATAACATAATAATGTTTTCGGATTAGAAGCAAGCAAGAGAGATTTCGTTTTCAGATGCCCGCTTTTGGTGTCGTCATCGGAATTCGAACACATGCGTCAGCATGAACGAATATCTTGCGAGAAATTAAATTAAGAAAAAATAAAAAGTATACATGTGAACGTACTTACATGTAAGGTAACTACGTACGTAATCATGATCATTAGCGGACATGTACGAATGCAAAAAGTTTTGTACATATATCGGTAGTCACACATAGGTTGTGTGTGTGATATATAGACGGACACGAGTAAACATGGACTGATATGTCAATAGGGCATAGGTAGACAATAAAAGATAATGGAAATAAAAGATAATGGTCAAGAAAGGAAATGGACGTATGAATGAACAACATATAAATAATATGTTAAAGAATTTACCTTACATTGAATTCTAAAGACATCTAAACTTGCATTATACGAGTTTGGTCCTCATGTAGAAATGAATATTTGAATATAAAGATTATATAAACATAAGAACTGTATGAATATAATGAATATAAAGATTGTAATGAATATATGGATTTATATAAAGATTATATAGGAATTATTAATTGTTCATTTTTACAAGGCTCTCCGCTCTAGAATGATATTAATACAATAATATAATATTCTAAGTAATTCAAAGTAGATGATGACTAATGGGTTTTATAATGCAAATTTTATACACAACACGTGAGTTGGGGTGGTTAAGTTCCAATGCACAGTAATCAAATCTAATTTTAGACAATCAATTAATGTAGACAACCAATGATATTGTTAAATTTTTGACAAAAATTTATTTTCCTGTGGAAAAAAATACATACACTGAATAGTAGGTAAAAGGGAAAAGTTTAAATTTTAAAGTTCAGGAATATCCAAAGTTACCATGATCGTACAGTTACTAAACGAATTTTGACTAGTGTAGGTAAAAATCGAATTATGTAATGGATGATGTATAGACCTGGGGTCAAGTGTGTATTTACGTGTATTAGGTACAGAGTGTAAGTGGTTGGTGATATGTCCAAATGGGGAAAAGGGATTTATAGTTGAAGTTATACGTAAGTGCGCATACGTATATATACGTACACGTAGAATATGAGTATGTAGATTATGAGAGTAGTTGGTTCATCCCCTGAAGAACTAAATCATTACTGGTCATTGGTGGATTAGGATTGTATCTGTACATATATATATATATACTTTAAGGAACAGATTAGCTTAGAGGTTGGTTAAAATAACTTAATAAATGCATGAGCAAGATTATATATAGTAAGCAACAATTATTGAGATTAAATAAATTTAAATAATCTAGAGTAAATATCATAGTTAGCACTTACACGCATTTAAATAGTTTATTTTGATATTCAATGATTTTAGCATAAGGTTTGTGTATATATAGTATATATATAGTGTGGATACATGTATGTGTAGGGATTCGGAAGGTTTTCGAATTAACAAAGTTTAAAAATTATGTATAATAATTTAAAATAGGAGTAGTGTTATAAAATACTTTAAATTTAAAGTCAATTTTTATTAAAATCTAATACAGGTAGTATTAATGGTGATGTATGCGTATGAGTTTCAATGTAAAAGCGACTTGAGGTACGAAAGGAAAATGAATTCAAGTATGTGTCAAAAGTAATACAATTCAATTAGGCTTATAGATTTTACGTAATTAATTCAGTTGCACGTATATTAAGGTAATAAAAAAAACGCACTTAGAAGAACTTACAATTAATGAAAGTAAATCTCGTGGTATTAAAATTGAATTTCGACACAGAATTAAATCCGACTAGTAACATTCATAGCCATATATGAACAGTATATAACCATTAATATTAACAAGAAGTATCAGTATGATAATTGTATTAAGAAAATTAAGAATACAAATTAAAAATAGAAATCAATTATAAATTATAATGAACTGAACATGGGGTTATAGGTTCCATATAATACTCTTAAAACTAAAAAACACAACTTAACCTAAATTTAGGGTATGTGCGGTCATACGGGTAAATTTCACGAACATACAGAGCAAGATAAATTAGGTGCAAGGTTAGGTGGTCATACGATAGTGCATGCGGGTCATACGGTTACAGGGGATTCGCAACATTCCCGGAAAACAGTGGACTGACCATGCGAGCCTTGCTCATTCAAAAAGGAGGTGGCTTATCGGGATTAAGAAGAATAACTTTTATTCGTTTCAGAAGGGAGTCCAGGAAAAGCCAAAGGGAAAAATCAGCAAAGTAGGAGGAAAGAAAGACGAGAATGATCGTTGGAACGATCACGTTATAATATTGAGGAATGTTCCTCAGTACCAAAAGTGGCTCCTGGTTGGCTTATGGACCAACCGGGGTGAAAGAAAACAGATGGTTAAACTGTGGTTTGACTGGAACCATTTCCCTGGTTGACACTGGGTTCTACTGGAGTTGGGGTATTGGGAAAAAAATAAAATTTGGAATACTGCATCCGGGGGAATCGAGTGACCAATCGGGGAGACATGATGTCTGAAATTGATAATACGTCTTTTCGTGAGCACTTTGCTCTGTAGAAAATGAATGCTCGTCACACTGCTCAGAACACAAATTAAAGGAGTTCAAACAAAACGGAGGGACGGCATGCTCCTTCCCATAATAAGTGAAAAAGTCATTGGAACATGATCGATTAGTTACTACACTATTACTGTCATCATTAGGCTGACCATTAGGCCTGTTCAAAAATCAACTTTTTCTTATTTTCATAGATTTCTGTACATTTTCCCATGCTTTTTGACCTGAAAAAGACGGAAATCACAACTATTTTGACCTAGGATGTTGGGAAGCATTGCCGCATGGAGCTTTAAATTTTCTGCCTTGAAATCGGCCAAAGCGCCAATTCCGGGGTCCCTTGAATTATGTTTTGCACTTTAACTTTTGATCTAAACAAGATAGAGCAACAAATTAGGTATCAAATGAAAGAGCATAAAATTAATAAATAATAATAATAATAATAATAATAATAATAATAATTATCTATCATTTTTCAGGAAACAACAGAAACTCAATCAGAATCTAGAAAACCATCTACAAGTTACAACTTCACAATGGCATTAAGCAAGGAGATGAGGGAGCTCCGTGGGCGCACAGTTGATATCTCAGAACCTCCACGTACTGTCTACAGGCAGGTGTCAACTGGGCCATCTACCAGATCTCTCACTGAAACTTTCCTGGTTGGATACCCTTCAGCTTTTATCAGTGGTTCCCAGCTTCCCACCAACAGACAGGCGTTCCAGTATTTCCTTAATCTTCAGAATTTACCGGAAAATCCAGGGAGGCACATGGTTCAAGACCTTGCATATGAAACAGTTGAATCTATCATCCCATTCTGGCAGATGGCTAGGATCAAGACAATGACCAAGTACAACGCAATGAAGTTCTTCATGAAACTACATGAGAAACATCGTGCTCTGGTGAAAAGCAAAGGAAGAGCAAGTAACCCTGGAGGAAAAAGAGGAGCATTTGTGCTGGAATTAGACAGCCTGTTCGATATAGGAGCTCCAGATGCAATCCAGGAAATACAGAACAACAGACTGTTATCCAGAGAGAAGAAAGATGAGGATATCAGGTTCTACGAAGACCAAAAGACTGAGAGGAAAGGTCATATGTCTGGTCATGACAAGATTTTGAGACAAGATCCCTGCAGCAAGCAGCGAGGAATGAAAGACTGCAGCATAGACAAGAACAAGGTAAAACTAATTACTTTGAATGTTACAAAAAGTTTTAAGTTTTACTCCATTGCGATATTTAGCATGTACTTAACAATTACTGTCTTAACATGTTGTACAATTTTACAGCTGCAGCAGAACAAGAGGCAGTTGTTCATGTGGATGACATTACCTGGGGTGACTCAACTGACAACGACGCTAACACAGAGGACATGGATTACCATCAGCCTCGTCCTGGATGTTCTCACCATCAAGACACTGTGACTAGTGTGATTTGACGTTTCCAAGGAAGGTCATGGAATGTGATGTCATCTGCAATACAGCTGATCGTCTTGGTTTATCAGACAATCAAGTTACTGCCATGGTTTCTGCCACCTTGAAAGCTGGAGGGGCTGATCTGGATAACTTCGTCATCTCAACCTCAACAACACGTCGCAACAGAATGCTGTCCAGGTATAATATCAGCCAGAGTCACATGTCCAAGTTTTGTGAAAACCCCCCACAGTACGCTGCATTACACTGGGATGGAAAGTTGCTCAAAGATGTCTTGGGCAGTGAACCTGGAAGTACCTCAGAGACTTTAGCTGTGCTAGTGTCTGGTCCACCTTCATACACTGAAGGAAAGTTATTGGGAGTACCTGTCATCGACAATTCTTCTGGCACAGCTCAGGCTGAGGCTTCAATGGATTTACTGGAGACATGGGAACTTACGGATAATGTTACTGCCCTTGTTTTTGACACTACATCCAGTAACAGTGGAGTTCACAGAGGAGCTGCCAAACTGCTAGAGAAAATGCTGAACAAAAAGGTGTTTTATCTGGCCTGTCGACATCACATCCTGGAAATCCTAGTAGGAGCAGTTTGGGAGAAGCTGTTCGGGAAGGTGAAGGGGCCAGATAATCCCTGGTTTGAGCATCTGAAGGATGTTTGGACGGACTTGTCCAAGGAAAACCCAAAGATGCTGGCTATCAACAGCAAATGGCTGAAGGAAAGAAGAAGAACAGTGAAGAAATACTCCAAGACATTCTAACAGCAGAAAGGCTTCCAAGAGCCGACTACAGGGAAATGGCTGAACTGACAGTCATTGTTCTTGGAGGAACGCCCCCTCGAGGTATTCACTGGAGTCGACCAGGCGCCATTCATCAGGCCAGATGGATGGCCAGAAACCTGTACTCCATGAAAATGCTGATGTTTGCAGATCAACTTGAGTACGACGAAGACACTGTATCAAAGCTGGAAAGACTCAACACCTTCCTTGCGCTGTTCTACCCTCCTGTATGGATGATGTCAATGTCTGCTGCAGATGCTCCGTGAATGATCTAAGTCTAATCCAGGACATGTTGAAGTACAAGAAAACTGACCCAGAGCTTGCTGATGCAGTACTTAATAAGATGGAAAACAAATGGTACCTGACGCAGGAAGTCGTGCCATTTGCCCTGTTCAGCAGTAGATTGAGTGACACATTGAAGCACGACATTGCTGCACAGTTACATGCCACTGAGAAGCCAGACAGCTTCAGAACAGGAAAGCCTCTATTCCAGAGAGTCACAGCTAAGAGCACCCTGGTTGATCTCATTGGCCCAGAATCACATTTCCTGCTGGACACACTGAACATTGGATCCGAGTGGCTTCTGGAACCTGTCACGTCTTGGCCACAGAATGAGGACTACAGAAAAGCGTTGGACTATGTTAAGAATCTGAAAGCGGTGAATGACATTGCTGAACGTGGTGTCAAGATGATGAGCGACTTTGCAAATGTCATAACAACAGATGCCAAACAAAGGGACTATCTCCTTCAAGCTGTGGAGTTCAACAGACGCCGCTTTGACAGCTTCAAGAAACAAACTCTCAACAACTGACTGTGTAAATGTCCCTATGAAATTAATCATCATGTAATGCTTTCACTTCTTGATCGATTAGACTTGTGACAAAATGTTAATCTCAAATTTATGTCATGAATAAGGCGCCTTGTCTGCCTTGAGTGTGAGAAAACGAATTTTGTGATATTTCTGAAATCTTTGTATGTACCAATGTGCCATTTCTTGTTCCAAGACTATCATAATTGTATAAGTTAGAAAGAGAATTAAAAACACTTTAATTTGGTGCCTATTTTGTTGCTCTATCTTGTTTAGA
The DNA here is from genome assembly GCA_023014485.1 of Bathynomus jamesi. Classification (NCBI taxonomy): domain Eukaryota; kingdom Metazoa; phylum Arthropoda; class Malacostraca; order Isopoda; family Cirolanidae; genus Bathynomus; species Bathynomus jamesi. The sequence continues at coordinate 786,292 of JAJOZX010000855.1, read as the reverse complement.
TAAAAAGTTATAGTGCAAAACATGATTCAAGGGACCCCGGAACTGGTGCTTTTGGCAGATTTCAAGGCAGAAAACGTAAAGCTCCATGCGGCAATGCTTCCCGACAACCTAGGTCAAAATGGTTGTGATTTTCGGCCTTTTCAGGTCAGAAAGCATGGGAAACAGTACAGAAACCTATGAAAATAAGAAAAAGTTGATTTTTGAACAGGGCTACTGACCATACGTACCGTTTTGAACGGGACAGTACCGTTCTGTATGGGTTTTTGTATGGGTTCTGTCACTGAATAATAATTGTAAGCTCAAGATGTTTATGTACTTACTTTTTCATGAATACAGAATATTACATAATCCCCGTCCCTTTTTTGCCATCCCAATGTCCCGTTTTTGTCTCAAGGAAATATGGTCAGCCTAGTCATCATATACTGTACATCACAATAATTATCAAAATCGTTACAAACATTTGCAAAAACTGTTTTGGTTACAAACAATAAAATATATAATTTCACATATATATTTATATACCCAAATACTGCATGCAAAATACACAAAGAAGGTTGAATTAAAGACACAAACCTGTCAATTCAGGTTGAATTAAATTGACTGCATTGAAACTGACTGCACTTGAAACTGACTGAGACTTGAAACTGACTGAGACTTGAAAGTGACTGAGACTTGAGACTGATTGAAACTGACTTCAAACTGATTGAAACTGTCTTACTTGAAACTGACTTGAAAATGAAACTGACTTGAAAATGAAACTGACTTGAAAATGAAATTGACTTGGAACTGAAACTGACTTGAAACTGAAACTGACTTGAAACTGACTTGCAACTGAAACTTACTTGCAACTGAAACTGACTTGCAACTGACTTGTAACTGAAACTGACTTGCAACTGAAACTGACTTGCAACTGACTTGCAACTGACTCACAACTGAAACTGACTTGAAACTGAAACTGACTTGAACTGCTATCAAGTGGAGTGGGTTTCCTATTTCTTTCGGAAATCCGAACTGAACTGATTCTGCTAGCCTAAAGCTGTCCCTCTTGGATGCAACCGACTGTCTTGAACTGCTATCAAGTATCTCTATAAATTATAAACTGTCTCTATAAACTACCTCTTTCTTTATCCAAGAAATACACAAATAATGGACAATTTGTGCATTATAATAATGCACATTAATTGCACAATAATTGCAAGCCAATTCAATACAATAATTTGAAAAAATTGTAAACAAAAATAAAAAATTTAAACAAAATTTCACCCGAATGTACGGTAATATTGTGTTTGGTACATAAAATAAAATTATTCTATACTAACTATAATAGTAAACATAACTCGGTTTCAATAAAAAAGAAATGTATCACTGGTGTATGGAATGTTCACTGTGTTTTTTGTTAATTCTGGCTTGATACTAATTATTAACTGTTAATAATAGTGACTTCTCAAATGTTTAGAGATTACTTTAAAAAGAAGAGCTCTGTACTTTACAAGATTTCTACGGCGAAATCCTTGAAGACGTGTCCTGAAGACGTGTCTTGCTGGCTACTTGTTCTTGGATGAAGACTAGGCGTAGAGAACTTGGAGTCGTGACACACCGGTTCAAGGGTGGATGTGACGAACTGGAAGTCGTGACACGCCGGTCAACTGGATGTTGGTTCTAGTTCAAAGGTCTGGAAGACTAGAAGAATCCTGGATGCAGAGGTGGCCAGTTGTTCTATTTTCAGGGTCTGGAAGACTGAAAGAATCCTGATGCAGGGTCGCCAGTTGTTAACCCCTCCGTCTATGGCCTTGGTTGGTTCGAAGTCGACGGGGGTTCTGGTTAGGAGGCAGCAACGGATTTGTTATTCGCAGTAGTTTCTACTATACTACTCTCCGAGTTCTTCTATAGTTGTTCGGAGGATTCTGGTAGGCTTACTAAATTCTCGGAAGGTTTCCCAATTCTTCTTATAACGTATCGGGAAATTATTTTTCTTTATTTTAATAACTAATTTCTCTGAAGTTCTCGAAGGAGAAGATAAAGACTTTTTCTTACTGTAATTTACTGCTAAAATGTACACGTAGTGCTCAGCCTCTAAGTTTAATTCTGAATCAATGTGGAAGAAATTTTGTGGGTTTATATACCAATAATTTGCTAACATCATTATTACTAAAGGTTGACTTGTGTCGTTTCTATTCTCTATAGGCTGCATTATTTTTGCACAATATTTGAAAATAAAGTAAAATTTTTTGCTGTGGCAATGCTTAAACAGATAAACAAGATATTTGAAGATGAAGCCATATTTTTATCTTAAACTGCGTATTTTCAGATCTGATGTTATCATGATCTACTGAGTTAATTAGAAGTGGAAATTGAACTATGCATCTTTACACTAAAATATGCATATGAACAAAAATCAATGGCTTAAGATTCACAATCAAATGCCCAGGAAAGACACGACTTCACCACCCTCCACAACGAAGAGAGAATGAACATAAAACACGAACATTGCAAAATCCACTCATGATTCATTAGGAAGCTGAATCTAAAAAAATTATTAAGAAATTTTGAAAACAACAAGTCACCAATTATTTGGCAAAATAGGAAGCAAATAAAAAATTTATCCCAACGAAAAATAATAATAAAAAAATAATAGTAATATCGCTGAGTATACATTCCTAAATGGCGACATAATGTCGGGTCGTACATTGAGTACACCCAAATTACTTTGTAATTTTGAGTTACTATAACTGATTATAATTACCAATTAATTCACATTCACTTATAATCGTTAATTACAGTTTCATTAAAGTACATTAATTACATGATATTAAATTATTACAGTTAATTACAATTAAATACAGTTAACTATAGTTTTACAGTGTTTCATATTTATATTAGGATAACTATTATTTTAGGATTTAACACAAAGTACATAGGCACATATACATAACATAACACACATAATATATAACGATAAAACATATTAATGTTTTCGGATTAGAAGCAAGCAAGAGAGGAGATTTCGTTTTTAGATGCTCGCTTTTGGCGTCGTCATCGGAATTCGAACACATGCGTCAGCATGAACGAATATCTTGCGAGAAATTAAATAATTAAAAAAAATAAAAAGTATACATGTGAACGTACTTACATGTAAGGTAACTACGTACGTAATCATGATCATTAGCGGACATGTACGAATGCATAAAGTTTTGTACACATATCGGTAGTCACACATAGGTTGTGTGCGTGATATATAGACGGACACGAGTAAACATGGACTGATATGTCAATAGGGCATAGGTAGACAGTAAAAGATAATTGAAATAAAAGATAATGGAAATAAAAGATAATGGTCAAGAAAGGAAATGGACGTATGAATGAACAACACATAAATAATAATATGTTAAAGAATTTACCAACCATTGAATACTAAAGACATCTAACCTTGCATTATACGAGTTTGGTCCTTATGTAAAAATGAATATTTGAATATAAAGATTATATAAACATAAGAACTGTATGAATATAATGAATATAAAGATTGTAATGAATATAAGGATTTATATAAAGATTATATAGGAATTATTCATTGTTCATTTTCACCAATGCGTCTTCAAAAACTAGTTTGTGATTTAAACGGAAGGTCGGGCTATGTATATATACCGTTTCATTCAGTGCAAATGTTATAATTTATAAAAATTCGTAATAAAACAAAATGGAAGGATATCTACCCAGGGGTCGAGACCCGCTGCCGGCAGACGATGCGTCTCACACCCAGCTAATCTTCCTTCCTGATAACGTCATTTAGACAGTGAATTTTAATATACGATGAAGGTGTCCTTTGAAAGTGAAATATTTTTACACGCTTGTTTCTGATAACTTAAAAATTTATAGAAAGTTCTAAAGGTAGGGTTTTAGAATTACCAAAACTTTAAAGAATTGCCTGCTGTCCCGGGTTCGGGACCCGGTGCTGACAGATGAAGCATAGCATATCCAGCTAATCTTGATTTTGAGCCCATTTAGGATATCTGCTTTCTGATTATTACAGTATTTTTACACTGGTGCCCTAATCGGCATTTTCTCTTATTGTAACTCTCTCTTCCCATATATATATATATATATATATATATATGTTCCTCTGTGTATATTTTGGTGAAAAACAATAGATTTTTAATTATTGTGCATTCTGTTTCGCCTTCGTGTTTATTTCGGCATATATATATATATATATATATAATATATATATATTATATATATTGTAACTCTTCAATTAGACTTTAATTTAATTTAACTTTAATTAAAAAAGATTCAGTATAGAGTAATCATGTTAATTTCTCCTTAAAGGACCGATGCGGAACTTGATCGTGTTATAGCTACTTTTTGCGACAGCTTTGACGTAAGACCAATAAACAAATGCCAGTTCATCGAGGAACTAATGTAAGGTTTTTTTTGGTGGTTAAGAACAAAACATTGTATTTTCATTCAATTTATTAAATGGTAGAAAGCATGTTTTAGTACAATTCGGCTTACAGAACTAGCGTCCATTAAATAAGACTAACATTAATGGAGACATTTTACCGTTATAATTGTGTAGATACACACGTAAAACTTTACACAATACAGCGAGTGCGCACAAATGGGGACCTTTTTTTTATCTCTCTGCACACCAATTCATCATTCATCTCATTGTCGCACAAGTCGAATAATTTTAAAGAAATATATAAATCCACTCCCACGTGACATGTGCAGGAGAAATGAAAGACAGTACAGGCCACAATTATTACTAAAATAATCTTGGAAATGGTAAGGATTCCAGAAAATTTCAGGGAGATGCAGCTGTTAGATAAATTGTAGAAAAACAGGTTCACTCCAGGGCTGAGTGCCGAGTGAATCAAACCAATGAATCCCCTCACTCCCAACAATGTCTGTATTGACGATAAGACTACACCAATCTCTCGTAGTTGGCAAATTCAATATTTCATTTTTCGAAAACACACCGATAAATTTGGAGCGTGTGACTCAGTCACTTTTCATTACTCTCTGGAGTGTATTCGCGCCCAATTTAAGTCTGTGACTACGTTCCTGAAGCGGTCGAGCTCTATTAGAGCTTGTGATTCGAGTTATACTAGTATACTAAAGGCGCGTCTATAGGGTTGGCGAATTCCAATCTGACTGAGATGTTCCCACTTTGTTGTGGACTTACGTGTGTATTTAAACTAGCGGAGAAGTCGGGGGTAATATCATATGGGTAAACGTTAAATTGGTCGACAAATTCTTTCTGCGTTACGCCAATCCCAAGCTCGTCACAGCCACCAGCAACATGGGCAGATTACTATAAGCTCTCGCACAGACCGGGAACACAGCGTCTGAAGAGTAGTCCGTAACCATAGTCCCGCCCAACGCAACGCCATTGCAGTACATATAGTTATATTTTTAAGCCCGAAATTCTCGAATTTAAAGGCGCTCTTTTTATATTTTCCATTCGTCGAAGGGTGATCCTGCATTCCAATTAATAACCTTTTAGGTAGAACTCCCAGGCACACGTTTTCTAGCTGCTTTGAGGTCAACCCGGCGGCCACCGTGTATAGTTTGATCTGTACTCTGTTAATTGGGTATTTTACTTTTGCGTGTATTAAATTTTTTTCAATTTCTACACATTTCGGCGAACTTAATTTCACTCGCCGTACGCGCAGATGTTTCCATGATGTGAATCGCAATGGGTTTTTTGCCTCTTTTTAATCAGGACCCAGACTTTTGCAGATCTCAGGATTCGTGCGGCCGAGCTTTAACTTCATATCCACACCATTCATAAGCAGTTTCTCCTGGAACGTGAAGTCTGTATTCAGACGTCCAAAACACTCGTATGTCTTCTTTTTAGAATTTTTAAATTTATCTCTTTATACTACTTTCATCTTTAGTCTGCTAATAGCCCTCGGCAGTTAAAAAGGTATCCTTCGCTTCTTTCGAAAGTTGAGGACATTTTACAGATAGGTCCGTAGGTGACAATAACCCATCCCTGCCGAGATGTTGAACTGATTTAAATACACCTCACACTGCCTGAATATGGAGTGTAGAAAGTTGGTTTCAGGGTATGCAGAGTAACTATCATCGCAGTCCGTTCCATCTGAATGGGCCATACGCAGTTTAGCGTACATGTGCATGCAGCTTGAATTAAAAAAGTATGGGCCTGCGCTGGGTATCACGAATTCTATAGGGGCACTCGGTCAACTAATTGTGTTTAATGGGCTAATTATAATAAAGTCACTATGCTCACTAGAAGCCTGTGTAGGGGCATATCAAAGAGGGACAGCTCCGATTTACAAAATTGTGAGCTACACGGATGGATGAAGCACGTCATGACGAGTCAGAAATAGTGCCACCTCACTCGACAAGTAGTAATCAGCCTATGATGCATTATTCGCTTAGAACACTGCTTTTTTGATGTCCTTTTACGTTTACGTGTTGGTAACCCCTTCTTCCGGACAGCCCTCTCTTCTTCTTTCCACCACCACGTATTTTTCTCTTTGCATCTTTGATGATTTCGTTTCGTGTAAGTTTAAAATGTTATTTTAGAGCTTCATTAGGTTTAGTTCCACCCATTATGTCTTCTACCGCGTTAAAACCTGATTGTAATGCCTTCCACCCGAGGTATCTAGCCCACCCTCTTCAACAATGGGACAGCCATGCGTAGTATGGTTGAAAAAATGGATCGAAGCCAACTTCCACACTGATATTTCACCCCTCGATAGACTGTGAATGGCCTTCGGATCATTATAACTACATGCGACGAAAGTGTAGCTTCACTGTTAAGCTCCCATCACCGAATGGGAAATTTATTCCCTCAATCGTTCTTATATATTGAGATATTGGTTAATAGATTAGTCACAACATTCACATAAATGAGCTTCTCATATGTAATGCTCAAACTCTTCCCTCTATGGTTGGGAATGTGTACAATGCGCAGAGGGGCGCCTGAGTGTCCCCAACAAATTGATGCTCCACGATATTGCTGTAAATATAGCACTTGTCTGGGGATGGTTAGCTTTCATCCAATTTCTCCAATTTCAACTGATACTTTAAGCTGGACAAGTCATGTTGTGCCTCGTGAAAGGTGTCTCTTTGGAGGGCTGCACTATATCGACCATCGGCCACAATTGTGAACAGCGCTTTATCTTTAATATTTCTACTAAGCGTTGATTTTAATTTCAACGTGCGTGGAGGCGTGTCTATGTTTACAACTTCAAAAAGTAAGTCGTTTTTCAGGTACAACTTTTCAAGACTCTTGTTTAAGCCCGTCATAATGTCCGTGGTGTGTCATAATGACCGATTCCTAGTGTTACATTTGTACTATAGTACTGTACCCCACCCAACAGGACTGATCGCACAGTGTTCTCTAAGTTTATGCCTAATTTTTCACACTCATCGACTCTTCAAAGGATCAGAAATATGAGCTGCTCATTTTCAAGAGTTAAAAATTTGGTGGCTAACTTGAATTCACAAACACCAACTTCGTACGGATCACGTTCCAATTCAATGGGGCCATGGAGTTCTGTTACAAAGCTGGCCAGGGTGTTGTCAGGATGTACAGACAGAGAAGAAGAGGAAGGGAGCTTGACATAGAAGTGGTTAGGCGCCATGTTGCATTCTATTTAAGCTTCATTATTGCAGCAGTTTTATATAGGTCTTGAAGCTTTCTGGGTACCCTAGCCATTTCACCAGGTATATTTTTCTTTCGTGAACCTTTGCTGCCTAAATTTTTTTCAATTTTGAACACATTTTTCCCTAAATTAAATGTCACTTTCTGCAACTCCTCGCGGTAAAATCCCTCTGCGATTTCCTCCCCATTCAAATCTTCAAAGAAATATATCATCATCTCGACTTTAGGTCTCATAGCACAAACTTTAAAAATCTCACGTGCCCATCCTTGCTCAAATCCCTTCGCGAATTTATTTCCCGAAAGCGATAGTCTTACATAATCATTGATTTTGAAGTGTGTAGCGTGTGGTGGCGGTATTCCATCTCTTCTCATATCATGCACTGGCGCATTAGGGCATATACTTCTGGGTTCAGGGTTGAAATTTTGGAAAAACAAAGTGGCTAATATGTATTCCTGTCTAAAAATTAATTCTAAGATGGGTTTATTATTTCCAACTTTTCCGAAAAATCTCATTTTCATGGTCAAAATCGCGATTTTCTGATTTGAAGGCCGCCTAACGCAGCCTCAGGGCACCCAAACCAAAGCGCGCAGCTGTTCTGCATATGATTTAGCACCTCTGTGGGCTGATAAAATGTTTAGATTTCACGTAAAACTTAAGAATTTTAAGTTTTTCTTCAAAGATTAGGCGCGGCTCACCAGCTCTACTCTGATCGAGTAGCGGAAGACTTGCCACCTCGACGTGTAGGTTTACACGCCTGTTCTTCCTGGATCCCTGAAAAGTGTGGCCTCATAAGATCTTATATTACAGTATGATCTTATGAGGACTTTCAGCTCTTATGAGCACTAACGATGGCTTCAGCCTCTTCATCAGCCACTCGAACCTGAAAAGCCCTTAAGTATGTCCTGCTTCGATCTGAACACTGGGAACATTTCTTGATGGTCTATCCTGGCTCTCACCCACCCATCTCTCCTCTCGTGACCGTACACAGCTTGGGAAGCAGTTGAGACTTCCTGTACAACTCTCTCGCAGGACTGAGTATGAACAGAGAAAGCGTCCACTTTGAGTGGAGTTTTCCTGTGATCCTCGAGCTCAGTCAAGGTCATCTTTCAAGTGAAAATAGGCTCATAAATATTCTCTGATTCCCAGTTGATGAGATCCCCAGGTGAAGTGGCTTGTAGATTGACTTTGGGATTTTTATGGGGCCTCACTGTCGTATCACCAAAGTCTTCCTTTTCTGATCTTCTCTATCTGGCTCACAGCAAAAGCTCTCTGATGCTCATCCTCACTGCACAGGAATGAAGCCAGGATGTTCTCAGGATGTGCATGGTAAGCTCCTCTTATCACTGCAGCAGAGATGATGTTCCTGACCTCGGTAGTCTGGTTCCTCAGCAGCCTCAGGCTTGAAAAAACGTGTGCAGGACCAAATTTGAGTTGGTGCTTCACTTTGATGTCGTAGTACATTTTGAAGTAGAAGTTAAGGCAGAACTTCACGAGGACCTCCAGCCTCCTCAACACCTCCCCCTTCAGTCCGTGCTCCCTCATCCACAACAGTAAGATGGCCTGTGCAGTAGTGAGCCACCTAGATTGGTTCAGAGGTCCGCACTTGAGACCAGCCAACTGTGGACTGAGACTTCCAGACTTGATGGCTTTGATCAGAAGATAGCAGTTGTGCTGGTCTGTGGAGAGAGATTTGACTATCTCTACTGGCAGCTCTATGATATCTTCAGTTCCTTCCACTGGTTTGAAGTTGAAGTTGACCTCAAGTTCATTCACTTTCTCAAGAAGTTTTCCAATAGGCCCACTGAAGCCTGACCGGGGAATTACAGGGACGTCCAGCTTGATTAAGTGCCTCAAGGGGAGCTCGTTCACATGGAGCTGGCAGATCATCCATTGGCACTTGCGACCAAGCATCTTCTCCACTAGGGCTATGGCGCCTCCAGACCACCCCGTGTTGGTGTTGGTAGTCTCCTCCAATCATTACAAAGCTCTCGTCAGCTCCGTGATCCAGAAGCCACTCATGCAGGCCCTGAGCGATCTTATGAGCAGGCTTTTCTCCTTCCTCAGGTTCCTCGGGAGTGAAATGGAAGAGGTACTTTCCTTGAGGCTCCCACGTGATAGTGTAATGCTCCTCGATCAGTTTGCCAGGATGAAATCTCCCTCTCACTTCGTCATATTTCAACACCTTTGTGTTCCTATCCTGCTTGCCATCAAAGAATATCCCAGAGATCTTCTCCTCTGACCTCTGCGTGAGAGCTTCAACTGATGAGGCCATTACTTCCTCCTTGGCCCTCCAGACTTTCATGCCATCTATGGCTAAGTAAGCCTTGTCTTTGGAAAGATGACTGGCCTTGATGAGGTCGTTCAGGAAGCCAGTGGCCACTGCAGCTGCCGGAACATTTGCCACCGTGTACCTCAAAGCTGCTGAAGCTGTCCCTTGGATCTTCATGTAGTTCAATTGGTCAATTGAATTTTCAGTATTTCAACATAGAACAGAAAACCGCAATTTTGAACATGATAACGCGAATTTTGGGAAAAGTTGCAGAAAAGAAACCCCTCTTAGAATTAAATTTTACATAAAAATACATATTAGCCTGAGTGAAATTCGGACTCGGAAAAGTATGATATGCTGTACTGGCGCATTCCTCTTTCTAAAACTTCGTTAGGTGTTGTGACAATCGTACTTGGGTGTGAACAGTTGTATGACGAGGCCAATGATCCCAGAATGTTCGTAAATCAGCATGAGTTTTTATGTGTAAAATAGCGATGCATACGCTCCTTTATGGTACGTTGAACTCTTTCAGCAAAAGAAGCCTTTGTATAAAATTGCTAGTGTAGTAACTGATATTAAATTCTGTCAGCATGTTCTGAAAAGCGTGGCCTATAAATTCTTTCCCCATATCCGTACAAAAATAGGCAGGAACACTGTTTTATTCCAACATCAGCGTTTTGGTAATTTTAGCAACTGTTTCAGGCGATTTATTTTTCAGAGGAATTAGCCAAGATATCTAGAGAATACATCTATTATGAATAGAATGTAGCGGTAGCCATCAGTATACACTGAATATCTTTGCATGTCTGTTAAATCCGCTTGCCAAATAGAGTCAATCGAAGCCGCTATTGTCTTGGCCGTTTTAAACCTTTTTCTCACAGGGTCATGAATGGTATAAGCATCCTGCTCCCGCAAAAACCTCTCAACATCTTTTTTCCCTACTCCTTCATTGTAAACACTTCTGTACAGTATACTAACACCGCCATAGGAGGCGGGGTTAGAAATGTCATAATAGCGTTTTCTTAATATGTTAGCCATTTGCATATTTTAGAAACACGTGGACAAGGTTGGCCGTTTGCTCTCTTCTTTTTCTTCTTCAGAGATGCTGCTGTTGGAGGTGACGGCGTACATAATTGTGACACATGGGAGACTTGATCCAAGTCTTTTAACTTATTCAGATTTCCTGTCAATGTTTTTGGGACATTTATTTGTTGTAGTGTTGCTTTAATATGCTTACATCCTGTTGGTGAGGGCCTGTCCCACTTTCTCACTAGATTATGGACAATCTCGACGATATTGGATCCCTGTACCCATGTTCCTTCAAAAATGACCCCACCTGTATCATTCCACTGTAAGATGGGGTCCTCAGTCGATAGATTATAAAGACTTAAGCCTCTATTCATCAATGTATGTGGGAAACTGCTCTTTAATATATTCTCGATGTGTTGCGTTCCGTTATTCTTTGGTTGGTCATATCTAACGTCGGGCCTAGGTCCTATGTCGCCTTGCTCATCTTTGCTCTCACTCTGTCTAATAACGACGGGGAGCCGGAGTCGATATTTTTAACAAACATCTGCTGCACTGCCCGGGGCAATCGGTGATAGATTTTTATTAATTCACGGTATTTCTTCAGCCTATTTCTCATTCTGGAATATCCACCGTTTCAGGTTCGTTTGGGAATATATTCGTTCTTAGAAGCACCCTAAACGTGTTTCGCGGGTGAAGGTCACAAAGCAAATATCCGTAACGCTGACTTGTAGCTTCTTTATAAATCTCCAAAAACTCCTTACGCTGATTCGGGAACATTTGATTGGCTAATACCCCAATTTGTGACACATCTCTACTTTACGTGAATAAGACTACATATTGTGTATTTAACGACACATCGCGCATGTATCTATTTTTTTAAAAATAGATTCTGATTGATGAAGAATATGCTTATGTTAAAATGGTGGGAGAACACTGTAAATGTCTCGGCAAACGTTATATCCATTTCCAACATGAGATCGTCAATTACAATGACTGTATGCTCAAATTAACGTCATATACACCTTCTTGAGAAAAAAATATGATCTTGGTATCCGTTGAGCACTGATTGCTACGTCGAATAACATCATATTACTTTATGCACACATTTTGAGAACATCTCCCCCTTATCGTTAATGATTTTGAGCATAAACGCAGTTCTACCACATCCGGTAGGGCCAGATACAGTACATGATAGAGGGGCTTGTGAACCTGAATTTTTCTACAGATTTCATCTCTAACACGTCACGCCCCTAAGTTGGTCATTTATAAAATATAACAAAATTTAAGTGCGCTCCTTATATTCTAGTTTTCTTCTTCCACAGAATCGTGAATGACGACGATGTAGTCCTCCATCATCGATATTAAAGATGACCCCAATGACCATGTAGCTACAGACTCCATCACCGCTGCGACAATTCGAAGCGGAAGCATGATGAAGAACCCTCCACGTCACGTATAAAGCGTGCCAGGATTGCGCCGGTTGTTAGACCCCCAGAAATAGAGCCCAAACCCTCTACGTCTTACGCCACAACCCCCACAATAATACCTTCCTCAAATACACCCCTTTATTCCTGTTCAATTCCGGGTACTTCCTCCACACCAGCAGCATCAGCTTCTCGTGCTGTGGAAGAAGGTATATCATTCGAGTTGCTGCGCCGCGCTATCCCCACCCATGCCCTGAATAGAAATCGGTACGTGATCAGGGTTGGCCCTGGATCCCTGTATAGCAACTGTGTTGGACTGCGACGCGTAGTTGAACGTATTGTGGAGTTTGCCCTTCAGAACCGCGACGAACGTGAAGTCCGAACGAGGTTGGCCTTCAGGTTCGGTTCAGATAACGGGGATGTAAATGATTTTTGGGTAGTAATACCGTTCAGACTCTTGGCAGCTGTAGACATAAAATATATCTTGGGTCGTATAATGCAGGCCTCTCAAAGTAGTACAGCCTTCAATATGGACAACTTTACGGTCGATATTGAGAGTGTATTCCGGGTTGCGGGTCATAGGGCCGCACTTTATACTCTTAATTTCAATTCTCCGGTTATTTACAGAAAGCATTTAAACTTCGATCGTGGTTTCGGCTTTATAGCAATAGTCTTAGCTCATATGTTCACTGTGCTAAATACAATCGCGTATAATATCTGGCTGCCTACGGTTTTGCAGCGTACCCTTAAACTGGCTTCAGATTGTAAGCTTGAGTTTGAGTGTAATATGGGTCCTGAAGAGCTGAGAAGGGTAGAATAGGAAATGAATGTTCGTATAGTTGTATTTGGAATGGATGATCGTCGTAGGACTGTGTATGTTTTTAAAAGCTGTGAGAGATCGAACAAGACCTCTACTTATTTTAGGATTGTCAGGAACATCGTATCTTCCCATCCTTAATATAAGGACTCTCTACGCTAGTTATGATAACAGTCGAAAATATGGACGGCATCATGATTTGTGGAAGGGATGTCTCGAGTTTGCTGATGATATAGTGAAACATTGTAAGGAATGCTACATGGTATGTGAGCAGTGTAAAAGCCCCAAATGTGAAAGTCGTGTAGTTGAAGCTGAGAAGAGGGAACGTAATTTGTGTAGACGTACATTTTTCAATAATAAATGTTTTGAGCTCCATAAATCAATTGTCACTTGCAGGAAAATGAGAATTTGTGAATGCAGCATGTTTCATATGATGGATAACTTGGGTAAGTTTCTGCATAAATGCGATGAAATTCACACTTCTACATGTCATGAAAAATATAAGGCGGATGGAGTGAAGCATGTATGTTATATGAAAGATGCTAAGCCTAAAAATAGACCTTGTATAACCGTGTACTACGATATAAAATCTTACACGAACGCTGAAACCAAAGAGGTTATTTCACATTTACTCGTTTGCCAGACTATCTGTGATGAGTGCATGGATGTCGACTGTGATGAGTGTTACAAATGTGGTAACCGGACAAACGTTTTTAAAACGATTGCACACGACAGTCCTGTCAAATTCTTTGTATCCTATATTGTCAAGTTAGCGGACAAGTTCAAAAAAATGACTGTGTACATTTTTGTCCATAACGTAGCAAAATTTGACACACAGTTCCTTTATAAGGAGTTGCTTCCTAACAAACTTATACAAATGCAGGTAAGAGGTAATGTTCAGTTAAAAGACACCCTGCTGTTCACACATTGTAAATTAGCCAAGCTACCCAAGGTGATGGGCATAGCCGTTGAAGTTTCAAAAGGGTATTCCCCTTACACTTTCCTCACTAACGAAACTTTAAATTACGTAGGACTACCTCCACCCAAACATTACTTTAACTACACCAACATGAGTGATAGTAAGCGTGAAGATTTTGACCGCTACTACAACAGTTTTAATGAAATAGTCTATACAATATAGCTGATGAATGTGAACTTTATTGCGTGAATGATGTGCGCTTCCTTTGAGTATGTTTCCAGGCCTTTAGAAGGATGTACATAGCCCGTTTGAAATGCGATCCGTTGTAAGTCGAAACCACGATCGCCTCATTATGCTTTACGGTGTTCAAGAGTAACTTCATGCCAAAAGACACCTTAGCCGTCATTCACAGAAAAAATCCCCGCAGTTATGGGCACAAGGATATTTACTGGCTCATATACCTACATCAACAGACAGGTATATACATAAAGCATGCCCGCAACACGGGAGAAGTACTCATTAAGGTCAATGGACGTGTTTTGTGGGTTGATATTCTAAAACAAGACCGTACCACTGGTGAGAAACTGTGTACTCCTTTAACGTCTGCTGGTGGCAAGGATTCCCATTTCCTGAGTGTAGAATCGTAGGAGATATCCACGGTAGATCTCCTGCCGACAGTCTTGCATGGACACGCACCCGCGATCAGCTTATAGGCTCCCAGTTCACTCACAAGATCTTGTGGGAGCATGAGTATGATGCACGGATGGAAACAGATGGCCAGTACCGTGATGAAATAAGGGCCATCAAGCGTTCAATGGTGTTGGAAGGTATACAGCTTGACCGTTCCCAAGTTGTTAAGAATCCTGGCAAGCACTTTAGTGAAAAGTTGTGTCTGAGCAGTCTTTGGGGAAAATTTGCACAGAATACTGGCAAAGGGAACGTTCATTTGGCAAAAAGTTATAGTGAATCTGGGATAATGCCAACACTTCCGATAAAGAGGTTATGGAGATTGTGAATGTAGGTAATACTTACATAATAAAGTACAACATCATCGAACTGGCCACAGATACGTCACGGGTTACAAACATACCTGTAGCCAGCTTCACAACGGCTTTGGGGACTACTGCACTCTCTTGGGCTGAGTGCACTGTACGGTATTCACCCACCCTCTCTCTTAATCTTCACAGAGAGGGAGGGTGAATACATGCCTCCTATTTAGGCTGACCATATTTCCTTGAGACAAAAACGGGACATTGGGATGGCAAAAAAGGGACGGGGGTTATGTAATATTCTGTATTCATGAAAAAGTAAGTACATAAACATATTGAGCTTACAATTATTCTTCAGTGACAGAACCCATACAGAACCCATAAAAAAAACGGTACTGTCCCGTTCAAAACGGTACGTATGGTCAGCCTACTCCTATTGGGGAATTCCTAGTAGAGTTAACTGACGAGATCAAGGATAAGTTTGGTGATGGTGATACGCTGACTCATTTGTATCAACAGGGCCAAAAATATATGGGGTACGGGTGAGGGCGGGGGAGGAAATGAAATATATCGTGAAGGCTAAGGGTATCACGCTTAACCATGCGAACCGACGAGTCGTTAAATTTGACTCGTTGAAGAATCTAGTGTGCTTGGAAGATGAGCGCAATAATCCACCCCAACTGACTGTCGGGACCCACAATTACCGGGCACAGAAATTGGGGTGTGTGAAGGAACTTGCGGGAACGAAAGTATGCCGTAACACCTATAGGAAACGTTACCAGGTGCCTCGTACCTATGATACCGTACCCTTTGGATACCTTAATCCTTGATTGTTTATATATATATATATATATATATTTTAACGACATTTTTATTTATTACATATTTTTGTTTCAATTAGGGTTTCATTTTCTCCTTTGTGTGCGTGCGCATGCACAATCCAAATCTCCGCCCCCTGTGAGCTCGATCATGTGACTTCTGCTACTACCTGGGCATATCTCTACCCCGGCGTGACCAGTTGACCTCTGCAAACCCTGTGTTTTTTCAGGTAGACGCAAAATAGTGATGGCTACTTTTGATATTGCGTGTTCGACGTTTATGAAGTGGTATTCGGTAAAGTCGGAAGATGTGGTGAATACTGAATGACAACCTTCCCTTCCCCCTACCCTCCATTGAGACTTTTAAGGCTATATTGAATCGCGCAAAGGAACAATATGTTAATTACTCTACGGATATTCTGGTGAGAGTATTGTGGGATTTCGTGGAACAAACGATGTTATGGACTACGTTGTAGGGCTAAACTGTATAAAAGCGTACATATACCGTGAGGTGAAAGAAACAACGCGTGCAGAAGAGAAGCAACGGATATGGATAATGAGTCTTGTTGATGAGTGGTGTAACAGGCAGTATTATATCATGCTGCATCATACCGAGTACGCATACCCTGAGGCTGAGAATGTAAACCTTGTCATCATGGACAAGCTAAAGTACTTTTACCACTACATTCATATATATCAAGATGAGGTTCGCAGTGAGGTTGTAGCTAAATGCCTGTGTGAATTTTCAATAGAGTTCAGAGATGAGTATCGATTGTTAAACAAAAAGGATAAATACGGCCACATGTTTCTCTCAAATGGTGCACCGAATTGTTAATGTGTGGAGAACGTCTCGCGCGCATAAAATATTAAAACTCACAATACCCAATGTGTCGAAAAATTGTCCGATATAATAGGTACAAGTACTCGCGTGATTCATGCTAGAACAAATCCGTACACGATTCAACACCTTACGGTGTGACTCGCTCCGCCGTCGATCCGACCCGCACACCCGTGGCTCATAGTCATCTCAGAACTTGAACCGACTGGACGTGCACTCATCGAATACGATGGAACTTCCTTTGAGAAGTATTCTCATTGCCGCGAACGATGTGTCCGTGAAGAAGTCATTGCGCGTGTTCAAGCGTGAAAACGTGGGCCATTAAATATGTACTTGAAACGACTCGTGAACAAGCAAACTCTGGTAAACGTAATGATATTTATTTAAGTGTTGAGGAGATGAATAGAGTCTTCGTGATAGTTGAGAAGTGGGGTGAGGATCGTTATAAAATACCTGCAGGTGTAGGTACAAGAAGACAAGAGATTAGTGATGCCCCCTTATATGCCATTGTTTGCACGTTGTGTATAAATAACGATCAGCCATGCATTGATATACGACTGATGTGGAACAATGCATCTGATAATAACGTTCTTGTCCCTACGCGAAACCGTTTCATCCTCGACAGAATGTTTGAAATCGTCGGATTCCGCAAGATGAAGCCTACATTAGACGCGCGTTTTACAGATATGATTTATTTTCACACAGTTCTTGAATACGCATACACCGCTCTGCTCGACGGGTTTATTGAATGTAGGAACGAACAAGGCGAGAATGGTCTAGAGCTGGATGACTTATTTCAAAGGTTTAGACTCTTCGAAATATCATGAACTTTGGTACAAAGGACTTAAGCGGTACAGGGCAGAGCTCGCCTACATCGTTCACCCTGTCGATATGACTTAGAAGGTTATTTCAATTGGCGCTATGCGTTGTGAAGAAGAGTTCACAATTGAAAAGCTCGGGTCGGTAAGAAAAAAACCTTCGATTTGAAAAGAGTGTTCATAAACTTGTATTTAATAATGATGTGGTACCTAACGATACTCTCTTCGTACGTGCTTTTGAATGTATTCTAGACGTGTTTAAAGATAACTTGCCAACCTAATGTAAAGTGGGCAAAAAAATAGTATTGAACGATATGATGGCCATTTACATCGAGTATAAGCGCCCGCACACCTTGAGCGGTGAAATAATATTAAATTGAATTTACTGCGTAGTGCAAACCAATAATAATATGACTGTAGACTCGATTACGTGTGAGTTTAGTGTTTTAGTTAAGCACAGTAGAAGATAAATTATTTTGATATATATTTATTTGCAATATATTTATTTATTTAATATATTTGTGTGTATATACATATTTTTTTTTCTGTACTAATATATTGATGATTATACTCCATTGTTTTGTATTATATTATTTTGTTATTTTATTTTTTTATATTATGTACGAGTATACTCGATCGTTCGTATTTCTTATATTATCAATTGTTATTGCATATATTCCATCGTTTTTATAGGTTTGTTTATTTATTTTCTATATATTTCGTGAAATATAATCCAATAATTCGTCTAAATAAACAGAATGGTGTAATGGTGTTTTATTTAATTATTTTGGTTGTGTATATAAACGAAATTATTATTTAATTATATGTATACCAAATGGCTGGTTACGCGGATTAAGCCAACTGGCTTCTACGCCAACTGGCGGATTTCTAAGCCAACTGTCAATAATATATGCTTTAATTAAATAAATAGCGAAATCTGGCAACTCAACCCTAATAATGTACACCTGAACAAACCATTTACGCCTTCTAAGCCAGATTAAGCCTTCTAAGCCAACTGGCTTCTACGCCACCTGGCGGATTTCGAGTTCTAAGTCAAGTGTTGCTACCATGATGACTCATTGAGCTTCTGCCTCTTGCAGAAGCTGGAAGCTCTCTTCCTCTCTCTCCTCCTCCTCTCTCTCTTAGGTTAGGTATGCCCCTTTAATGGTGAGGCCGTCCCCCTTTCTCCCCCTTCATTGCAGCTTGGAGGATAACCCCTCCCCCCTGGTTGCATACCCCCTCCCCCTTGCAGCATTGACTAGTTCCAAGACCCCTCCCCCTTGTTGTATAACCTCTAGCAACATCCCCCTCCCCCTTGTTGTATAACCTCTAGCAACCTCCCCCTCCCCCTTGTTGTATAACCTCTAGCAACCTCCCCCTCCCCCTTTGAAACATTGTTCAACATCTGCAATTGCATTGCACCCTAACCTTTTGCGCCCAAACTACTCCTTCGTATAATTCATGTGGCTTTAACAAAAAAAAAATATTGACCATGCTCTTTCATCCTGATTAAATCTTAATATACAAATCACCCCTGCTCTTTCAAACCAAGTGGAGAAGTGTTAATTTACATTGATTCTGAACATAATTCCTTGCGTCAATTCAAAAGAACATAAAAACATTTCACTTCAGAGTCTGTGCAGCCATGTAATTCCCTAAAGAATTAGCACATCATTCTGTTCAGAACAATTAAATTTCCAAAAACACTTCATTTAATAATTTCACATTAAATTTCCAAAAGCACTTTAAATCATTTCACATCAACTAAAATTTCCAAAAGAATTTCATTTAAATTCAACTCCTTGCTTAATTGAAAAGCATATAAAAACATTTGTTGAATAACTTCACTTCAATGTCCTTGCATAATCCAAAAGCACATAACTTCAAAAGCATTTTAATAAATAATTTCACTTCAATTAAATTTCCAAAAGTAATTAATTCAAAACACTTCATTTAATAATTTCAACTCCTTCCTTCATTCACTTCACTGTAAAACATTTCACCTCAGGGTCTATGCTTCCACATAATTTCCAAAAGCACTTCAAGTCCTCACTAAAGAACAACATTTGAAGTCCTTGCTTAAGAACAACATTTCAAGTCCTTGCTTTAGAACAACATTTGCAACAAGTCCTTGCTTCAATTATATGAAGTACTTATTTCGCTGCATCCCGAAACTATTTGAATGTTCATTAGGGTGGCCCACTTTTCAATTTTTTTTGAAAAGTATAGGTGATCGTGGTTTTTCCCATTATTTGGCACTATACTAGCACATTGGTACCATTTTTACAAAAATTGATCAATATTTAGGGATCTCGGATCGACCTTGAAGTTACTAGTTTTTTTTTTAAAATGCGTACTTTTTAACTTTTTACTGAATCAAGATAAATCATTAAGTAGGGATGTTTTCTGAATCCTCTTAATGAGAGAAGTCGTTTGGTGTGCCTGCCAATGTCATACGACTAACGGTTTAAAGGTTGTGCCTGTATACAGGTAATACCAATGTGCTAGTATAGTGCCAAATAATGGGAAAAACCACGATCATCTATACTTTTCAAAAAAATGAGTCACCATACCCTGGCGGAATGTATAATGTATATAGGTAATTAGAAAATGCACTATGCCTGTGCCAGGTACCTAACCTATTTCTTTTTTTGCAGATCATAACATTTTGAAATTCTGTCTGAGTTCCTCATCCTTTGTCATGGAGAAATCGATGGCAACCATAACTGGAAGAACTCTTGAAGCTACAAATAGAGTCATCAAAAGGAAAGGCGAAAATAACATCGCTACCTTCTCTAAGATCGGCCTCGGAAATTTTTTTAGTTGGCCAACCGTCGTCCTCCATCAGTGGTAGCAAATTGCCAACAACACGGCAGGTTTTGCAATACTTCTTCAGTGTTATCCAGTAAACTGCTAACAGGAAAGACGCATTCAAAGAAACCGTAAACAACGTCTTAAAGTTTTGGAACATGGCCCGCATTAAAACAATCACAAAGCTCAACTGCGAACGGAAGCTAGAGGCATTGTGGAAAGAGTGGCACTTACTCCAAAAGAGCAGAAAACGAGAAACTGACGCCGGAGGAAAACGGCAGAAGTTTTCGGACAGTGTGGACAAGCTGTGGGATATCGGAGCATCTAACGCTGTCGAAGATATAAAGAAGAATCGACTGCTGTCCGACAAGGACAAGAAAGAAGACATTGACTTCTACCTCGATCAACGTGGAATGTATCAATCTGGCGGAGAGTACGTGGCTAATAGAACTCCGGGACGCGGCGGTCAGCTTCCTGAGCACAGCTTCTGGTTTCGTCAGAGACGATTACCGGGAAGTGGCAGAGATCACGCTCCTGGTACTCGGGACACAACCACGCCGTGGCATTCACCTCATGCGCCCAGGAGCCTACCACCACGCAAGATGGATGGCTAAAGTTAGTATTTTCAAACAAAAATAATCTAGAGATAAGTTTAAATGTTATTCAAAGATAAACATTTCATTATAACGCAAACAAAGTAATTGGTAACAATAAACCTGTCTTACTTACAATGGTGCCTATTCTGTTTCAGGTCATCTACTACACAAAACTGCTGATGTTCAGTAGGCAGCTGGAGCTCGACGCCGAGCTGGTCGACAAACTGCACAGGATCGTGGTGTTCATCGCTCTTCTGTACGTACCAGCTTGGTTGGCGGCCGTTGAATGACCTGGTACTATACCAGCGTTTTCTGAGGTATAGGGCATTGGACCGCGAGGTGGCAGAAGCGTCAATGGCAGTGATGAGGCGGCACTTCTGGTATCTGAGGCCTCAGACCGTCATCTTCGCTCTATGCAGCAACAAGGTGGATGGAACTGTGAAGCAACAGATGGCAGAGAAGCTGCCCCACCTCCCTGTACCCAAAGACTTCACATACGAGAACGTCTCAGTCGACGAGATGACGCTACTCCCCGACCTGATCGACGAGTCCTCCTGGTTCTTATTTGCAGGTCTGAAGATGTATGGGTCTTCGTGGCTCACCCTGCCAACTGATAAGTGGGACGAGAACGAGGACTTTTGTCGTCTGAAGGATGTGATCTCTAATCTCCAGGTCACCAATGACGTCGCTGAAAGAGGAGTCCAACTGATACAAGACTATGCGAACACGGTCACAAAGGACGCAGCTACAGGATCTTCTGCAAGTGGTGGAAAAGAACCGGAAAGAGCTCGGCGACTTCAAGAAGTCATCACTCGCCACGATGACACAGCACAGAGGGACAACGTTGCAGCCAGTGACGTGTGATAGTGGTCAATACAATGCAAAAGTGATTGTTTAAGTTATTGTTTCTGTCTTCCTTATTTGTCTGCTATTTGCTGATTTTTTTGAAAAGTATATAGGTGATCGTGGTTTTTCCCATTATTTGGCACTATACTAGCACATTGGTATTACCTGTATACAGGCACAACTTTTAAACCGTTAGTCGTATGACATTGGAAGGCACACCAAACGACTTCTCTCATCAAGAGGATTCAGAAAACATCCCTACTTAATGATTTATCTTGATTCAGTAAAAAGTTAAAAGTACGCATTTTTTAAAAAAACTCGTAATTTCAAGGTCGATGCGAGACCCCTAAATATTGATCAATTTTTGTAAAAATGGTACCAATGTGCTAGTATAGTGCCAAATAATGGGAAAAACTACGATAACCTATACTTTAAAAAAAAAATTGAAAAGTGGGCCACCCTAATGTTCATTTATTCCAGTATGCTTAAGCGAACGGACATCGAATTAAGGAACGAAATATGAGACATACTGTAGCTGCGACACTTCGATACATTTAGACATTGCCGTACAAAAGGGATAAAGTATCACATTTCGAGAAAAAATTAATGCGCTTTGATCACAACGCCTTATAAACCATCCTCTATAAACGACCCGTGTTATATTCCTTAATTAATATCTGACCCGCACTGTCACATCGAAGAAACCCTCTCGGAGGATCTTACTGGAGCGACAATTCTCTCTGCGGCGATAGAGTTGGAAGCAGAATATCACATTTCTAATAAAGAAGGTTTAAAGATATATGATTCAAATGGTTGTAAAGAAACCCTTTCAACGAAATACTAAAACAACATGATATTTTCGTATCTTTCATAGATATAGTTTTGAGAGAATCAGATGTCTTCTATTTGAGCGAAAACAATTTTCAATAGACATAATGTTTTCCTTATTAAACAACTTGAATCAAACATGATATTTTCCTATCTTTCATAGATTTAATGGAGTCAGATTTCTCCAAAACCTTTCGTTTCTCTTAATGTCGTTCAATCCCTTTCTCTTAATATCGTTAAATTTTTTCCGCTTCTTTTAGCATCGTTCATTCCTCAATATCGTTCATTCCTCTTAATAAATTCCTTTCTCTAATAGAAGTGTAATATTAACACAATATCTTTCGTAATATTTTTCAACTCCTTTCTCGTAATATTATACGTATTAATAAAATATCTTTCGTAATAAACTCCTTTCTTGAAATATTATTAAATACTTGTTTCATCTTAGTAGAGTTTACCCTAAGTAAAGAACGTTTTCTATACAGAAAAAATCGAATTTAAGGTTTAACTTAACCGTTTTTCTCCTTTACAGGGCATATCAAATTGATTATACAAAGATGTTGAACCCCTCTTATACCATACTTTTATTACCCCGCGTCTTTTTTTGAGGACGCTTTTTAAGATAAAATATTAATTTTCTGCATCACGTTTATTTATAATCTATCCAAATACCGATTTCTTCACTCTCCCACGCACCTTAACATTATTCATTCCAAAACATAATTTTTTACTCAATCCTTTCTCGTTCGTCATAAAATCCTCTCTTAATATCATCCAATATTTTCATATACTGTTTTAAGAGATGTAAGATATTTATAGCCTTTTCATCATTTCAGCTTTGAACTTCTTCGGCGTGTATTGGATCTTTCGAACATAAATAATAAACATACTCTATCAGTAATATTTGAGGGGTCCAGTGTCTAAAGGTACCTAAGCGCCAAAATTAAAATTCGCCAGAAATCGCGTCCAAAGTTCACCAATATTCTGGCAATAGTATCTCTGTTATTAACTGAGCTAGAACGTTCATTTTTGGCTAAATTAGAGTTCTAAGTATGCTAATGAAGATGTTGATGAGTTTTGGAATGGCTTTTCATATTTCATATTTTATATATATATATTTTTTTAAATTTTTTATTTTCTTATTATGCCGAACTTTGGGTGCGATTTCTGGCACAGAATAATTCCATATTAATGTAAATCACATGTATGGCAGGTAAATAAACATTACTGAGTAAAAAGTCAATGCCTTATTGCCTATTATTAGTACAAAATATGAGCACGAACACAGGACGCCTGCTAACAGCAACGCGAGTCTTAAGGTACTGGCGGGGTGTTTGTGACGTGTCCCTCTCGGTGCGTGGAACCGGTGGCCAATCAGAAAGCAGAGCGGCGTGGCTGCCATGTTTTCATTGGCTCGCGCTCCTCCTGCTGTTCCCGCCACCCGGAGACCAAGCGTCCGACCCCCACCCCCATCACCTCCCACCAGTTGAACGGGATATTGGGGCCTTAAGACGTGCATCACATCTGGGTGGCAGAGCCCAGCTGGCGATAAAGGTTAAAAAAGAAGTTCGCTTCATAAGGTTTTCAACCATATTTCTAGTGTCGTAAGGTCATTATAACCCAAACCACGCGATAGAGGAAGGGTGAAAATAGTGATATCCATCAAAAACACGTTTTCGCCTGTGGTGGCGCTTAGGTACCTTACCCCTTTAACGACGGATGGTACCTTGAGGTCCACCAGAAATAATAATATAAATTGTACTACAATGCCTCGTTTCTATAAATGCTTCTACTTGTTTATATATAGATGTCATTTAGTTGTCGGGAAAGGAACCCAAAATGTGTATCATCTCAGTGACTAGTTACTAAAATATTTAGTTTTGAATAACAATAAAACCTATACGTTCTGGTAACAAGAGTGGCCGCATATGCTGCGGACTCGTCCGTAAAGGGTTAAGACGCGAGACCCCTCATTTGCTCCGACCCTGAATCAATTCCATTTATATATTTCACAACGTACTGTATATACAGCTATTTACACTGCATTTCGTATATAAAACCGAACACGGGACCATTAAATCTGGAGATGTACTCCAGGATATTTATTTTATACCTAATGTATAAATCTCATTTGCACTCGTTTTGCCCTTTTTAATATATCCAGTCTATTGTGCTCAAAATAAGTGTATATCTCATTCCGTGGAATCTATAAAAAAAACTTTTATTCGGATAATGTTATGCTTGAACTTTATTTAATGGGAGTATCAGACAAACATACTCAACTATAAGCATCTCCCCCTTTACAGGCCCAATACTACTTTTTGTTTTGAGTGTGTGTGTGACGAATAAGTACCTGATGATTAAAATTTACTGTCTATTAGCAAAAAAATAGATCATTCGCTGATTATAAACAGGGGCGATTTTGACGAATCCGCGCTATTTATTCGCCCCTTACCTGGATTTAATACATATAGTTCTTTAAAACACTTAAATATCCGTCTTACGTATATAATTGAATGAATAGTAATTTGCCGGGGCATTTTAAAACGAATTGAGTTAGCCGCTCTATTTTTTATAAGAAATTAAGTGCACTTGTTTTGCTTGTGTCCAGTATATATATATATATATATATATATATATATATATATATATATATACACTTATCCTAAGAGAGGTATATGAAAAGAATTATTGTCGAACCAAATAACACATACTTATATAAGTACGTCTCAAAATAATAAGTGAAATAATGCTTTTATTAAAACGCATCTAATGTGGGCCGCCAGACTGACCTTCGTGAAATGATCGAAAGATACTGTACAATATTCATGGGACATCTCAAGCTTACAGTGTAACTAAGAAGTGAGAGCAGGTCGTTTATAAGATTTCCTGGCCTATTCGAAAGAATAATGTCGGGATAGTAAGAAAACAATGATTCCTAAGGGAAAGCTGTATACAATAACTTCCCCTTTTTCATGTGTGAAGGCTACTAAATTTTCATTAAAAAATTCCAGGTTAAGAAATTTTCTTTTTAAAATAGGTTCTACATTCTGACCTCCATAACTGAGATCTTACAACAATATATCACCGTCTGAAAATGGGAAACTTCTCCGTAAAAAGACTTTCCAATAGGACAGGACTCTTGCATTTAAAAAGTAGTTTAACCCAAAATAAAAGTTAATTGTGCTAATATACTGTACACCACATTCGATAATCGTATTCATCACTTTTATCAACAGTTATTCTAAACGAAGTACACCATTCAATACTTTAAAAAAAACACGATTTCGATGTGGAAATCAATCAATAGAAAATGTTATATATATATATATATATATATATATATATATATATATATATATATATATATATATATATATATATATATTTTAATGAGCAGCCAATAAAAAAAGGTACGTGTTTAAACAAATACCTCGTCATCATCATCATCAGACTCTGTACTGAACAGACGCATTTCCTGAGCTCTCTGATATTGCCTCTACTTTTGCATATTGCTAATAATTTTACTTTTGGTCAGTTTTGAATTTTATATACTTGTGTTTATATTCACAATGTTATAGTTAAGTAATTGATTTAGAAGTTTTCATAGCGTGCAGGCTTAATTTAACTTAAACTTGTGACGGTTATAAACTAATTTTAACTGCGCGATGCCGTCGCAGAAAGCGTCGTGTGTTAGGTGTGGGGTAAACCGGTGGTATTCGGATTTTAAAAATTATAACGGCGGTCCTATGGCGATTACCGAGAGATCAGTTTGTTTCTTTTGCGAGTCAAGGGAGGAAATAGTTGACATAAAACGTAGGGTACGTGAGGTAACGGAAAGACTTGCAACGCTTGATGAGGGCAGGGGTAGGGCTACGGTTCACGAAAGCCGAACCAATACTAACGTTGAAGACGTTAGTAATTTAAAGGGTGAGGTGCATAACCTAGTTTCTAGTTTAGGTAGCGTATCGGGAAGGTTGGATAGAGTTGAGGAAGGGGTTAAGGTTGGTCCGAGATTAGTAGATGGGGAGGGATTTAGAGAAGTTAAGGGTGGAGCTAGGCCGCGTACGTTAGGTGATAGGAATCCCCTCCCTTATCGAGGTTTCGAACCCTTTCGCCCATTTGGAAAGGGACGTGAATGAGGGGAAACTATTTTAATTGGGGACTCTTTAGTGCGCCATATGGACAAAGAGTTTGTTGAACGGTATCCAACCAAGAGGAGGAGGGTCTGTCTCCCAGGGGCCAGGGTTGACAGAGTTAGAGACGAAGTGGATAGGATTGACGTTGCCTCCCGTCACTCGATGTTCGTGACGATGGTTGGGGGCAACGACTCGTATAGCCCGATACGAGAGTGCCTGACCATTTGGAGAGATATAGGGGGTTAATTAGGTCCCTAAAGGCGAGGTGAGATAGGTCTTTAGTTCTAGGTATTACCCCTAGGCACGATTGGGTCTTAGGATTACGTCTAAGACGATATTTTTAATACTAAATTAGAAGAGATTTGTGCTGAGGAAAATGTACCCTTCGTAAAGCTGTGGTCGAATTCAGTGATCCTAGCCTTTTATAAAAGATGGGGTGCATTTTAATGAAATAGGTAATGCTAGGCTAGGTAGGTTAATTGACGAAAACGTACGAAAGCTGTATAGGTCGAAGCCTTCTTTAAACGTTGTGGGTCCGGGAACGCGGGCCCGACGTGAAAAATAGTTTAAAACGCCGGCCCGTGGTAAAAAATAACTTAAACGTCTTTTATTGTAACGCGCGTAGTATTAGAAATAAATTAAACGAATTTAAGGCGATAATTTATTCCGGCAACTACGATATAGTTGCTATCACTGAAACGTGGTTAAATACCGTGACTCGGGACTTGTTGGGGGAACTTGATATACCGGGTTTTAAACTCTTTACTAATGATAGGTTACATAGGATTGGTGGCGGCGTTTTGCTGTACATTCGTAATTCCCTTAGGGCTATCGAGGTTAAGATAGATTTTCCGGCAGCAATTAATGCGATATGCGTTGAAGTTAGGGCGCGTAGTATTAGTTTTAATTTTGTTGTTGTTTATAGACCTCCCGTTCAACCCCTCGATACCGATACTAGATTTTACTCACTTCTTGGTAACTTTATTGACAATCGGAATAGTATAATTGTCGGAGACTTTAACTGCCCTAATGTTAATTACGAGACTTTTACTGGTAATGAGGAGGGTTTGAGATTGATTGAGTTCATGGAAGATAATTTTTTACGACAGATGGTTACCGAACCAACGCGCGGTGACAATATTTTAGATTTGGTGATGACGAACGGCGAAAATATAGTCGAAGGTTTAGAAGTAGGCGAGAGTTTAGGATGTAGTGATCATCAAATTCTTAGGTTTAAGTTATTGATAGAAAACACTAAGGATAGTAACGTAATAGAAGTCCCTGATTTTCGTAGGGCTAATTTTGATAGTTTTGCGGATAGGATGAGAGTAGTGGACTGGGATAACTTATTTATGGGTAATGACACAAATTTGCATTGGGAGGCGTTTAAAGAAAGTTTTATGAATATTGAAAGGGAGTTTATTCCTCGTAGGCCCAAGCGCGCTAGAAATCATGGTAGGCCCAAGTGGTGGACTAGGGAAATAGGCGAGTTCATAAACGAGCGTAACAGAGCGTATAGACTTAATAAGCGCAATGGCACGGCAGCTAACTTTAATAGATATATCGAGCTTAGACGTCAGGTTAAAAGATCAGTTAGGAATGCTAAGCGTAATTTAGAGATACTTATAGCTGCGGATAGTAAACATAATCCAAAAAAGTTTTTTGAATACGTCAATAATCGTAAGACGATAAAAGATAACGTAGGCCCTCTAGTGGATGTTAACGGCGTTTTGGCTTCTGACGCTCAGGCGATGGCGTGTATTTTCAATAACTTTTTTGTGACAGTTTTTACCGTAGAAGACGTAAATAATGTCCTCGACGTGGACGATATCGTTCCATTTAGTAGCGAGACTATTTTCGATGAAATAACTGTTTATGAGGGCGAGATTGCGCATTATATAGATAGGCTAAAAGTCAGCAAGGCTCCAGGCCATGACACTTTTTATCCCAGACATTTAAAAAATTTGAAAGACGTTATTGTAGGCCCCTTAACGAAGATTTTTAATCAGTCACACGAAACGGGGATTATTCCTGAAGACTTCAAATTAGCTAACGTCACGCCTATTTTTAAAACAGGTGACCGCACAGTAGCTAGCAATTATAGGCCCATTAACTTAACGTCAATTGTCAGTAAAATTTTGGAATCTGTAGTTAGGGATCGTATCATCGATCACTTAGGATGTCGAGATTTGATTAATAGTAGTCAGCATGGATTTCGACGCCATAGATCTTGTTTAACTAATTTGTTAGAATTTTATAACGAAATAGTGCGCCATTACGATAGGCATAGAGCGGCTGACGTTATTTATTTAGATTTTAAAAAGGAGTTCGATACAGTTCCGCATAGAAGATTAATTGCGAAGGTCAAAGCGCACGATCTACGCGGTCAGGTAGCTAACTGGTTAGAGGAATGGCTTCGTGCTAGGAGACAGAGGGTCGTTGTTAATGGTAGTGAATCGGGGTGGTTGGATGTAGGTAGCGGTGTCCCAGAGGGTTCAGTGTTAGGCCCATTGCTATTCGTAATTTACATTAACGACATAGATGTAGGACTGACTAGTAACGTGTCAAAATTCGCGGACGATACTAAAATAGGCGGTAAGGTTGTTAACGAGGACGATAGAAAGAGGCTTCAAGACGATGTAAATAGGATTATGGAGTGGACGGATAAGTGGCAGATGCAATTTAACGTAGACAAATGTAAAGTTTTGCATATAGGTTCTCGTAACAATAATTACACGTACACGATGGATGATAGAGAGTTAGCGAGTGTTAACGAAGAAGTAGATTTAGGCGTACGTGTATCTAAGTATTTAAAAGTTAGGAACCAGTGCCTGGAGTCTTGCGCAAAAGCTAATAGGATATTAGGCTTCATAGCGCGTAATTTCGAATTTAAATCGAAGGATATTATATTGCCCCTTTATAAGTCCCTAGTCAGTCCTCACTTAGAATATGCCGTTCAGTTTTGGTGCCCTTATTTGCCTAAGGATATTGATAGGTTAGAAAGGGTTCAGCTTCGTGCCACGAAACTAATTCCGTGATTACGCAACAAGCCTTATGAAGATAGGATTAAAGAGTTAGACTTGCATTCACTTGAAACCAAGAGATTAAGGGGGGCTTATTGAACTTTTCAAAATCGTTAATAACATCGATAACGTAAATTTTGACAAACTGCTCACTTTCGATAATAGCAACATTCGTAATAACGGATTTAAGTTGCGTGGCAGAAGTTTCATTACTAATATCGCTGAAAACTTCTTTACGTTTAAAGTAATTGATAAATGGAATAATCTTCCCGCTCCCGTCGTGAACTCTACCAGCGTTAATGTGTTTAAAATCCCTCTAGATAGGCATTTAAAAAATATTAACGTTGTTTAAAATAAAAAACAATTGGCAACTGGAGCTCTGGGGTGGTAATCGGGGATGAGTCTCTTGACGTCTAATGCCAGCTTGTGACATGCCAGCGTGTGATATGCCAGCAAAAAAAAAATTAGACTAACACGAACTTAGTTGTAGCTTGTTGAGTAAATTAACCCACTTTTTGTTATTCTTTATACTTCTTCTCTCCTTATTTGCATGTCTGTAACTCTATTCCATATCTGTAGTTTGCATGGTATGATAGTGTTTGAGTTAAGAATGTGTTGCATGGTTTGTAATGCGCTCTTATTTTACTTCTTTTCGTCTTTCACCCCTTTCCAGCCGAGTGGGCTGCATCCTCTACCTCCCTATGGAGTAGAGGATCGGTCTGCAACAGCTGCAAGAATGTGTTGCTTTGAGTTAAGAATGTGTTGTTCTTGAATTAAGAATGTATTGCATGGTTTGTAAGCGTTCTTATTTTACTTCTTTTCATCTTTCACCCTTTCTGGCAGAGTGGGCTCTACCTCCCTATGGAGTAGAGGATCGTTCTGCAATCTTTCCTATTCTCTCCGTCTATTTTTTTGACTTGTCGGCAGTGGCCGGCGGATGATGATGGTGAGTCTTTTTTCTCTTTTTCTGAATGAATGTTAACTCACGAGTGATAGGTGTTGCTACTTACTTAACCCCTTATTCTCTTCTCTTAACCCCCTACTCTTTCCTTTCTCTCGGGCTAACCTTAGAGTGGATCTTATGGTCTTTGTTTGCCTTAGCTTCTGTAGATCTGTAGAATTGTTGAATGAGCTTCATCAGTCTTCTTCATCATCTGTAAAACCTGTCCTGTAACGTCTTCTGAAACCCCTGGTGACGAATAAGTTTTTATTAATGGATAACAACAGTGTTAATATTGTTTTAGAGAATATACTGTGAGGCACATGACCGGTGAAGTCACAGCGTTTCGGGGATCCAACCCCGTGTGTGTGTGGGGGGGGGGCTAATTACCGCTTTTGTAGCAACATACATTCGGGTAAGTTTTTTCCTCTATTTTTTGGGGTGGCTTAACCACAAAGTCGCCCAGCTATCTTCATCACTTTCAACCAATTTCTGCTTCTTTTGAGCGATGAAATATACACGGTTAGCATTCTACACCCAATCGGCGTAATAATGTTTTTTCATTCGCAGATTATTCGAGTTTATATGTTGACTCTTAACCCCTACAACAACCTTATTAAAAATGAAGTACACAGTCGTGGTTTAAGGATGCTGTTTGTCTATTAGTAAATAATGGGTGTCAAAATAGGGACTACGCGACCATTGCTGGAGATGCATACATCAACTCACGGTGTACATGGACGGGGAGATGTAGAGCCCGAATCATCTACAGCCTCCTAGCCGGGGCGTGCCCATGCGGTTGAACAGTCTGGTGTGACATCTCCGCGCGCAACCACTACATGACTGTCTTCAACAAGCTGCATTGGCTGCTCAGATGCTGAAGTGTTATTAGCCCAAAGATGGATACTGTTGTAGCGGGGTCTGGAAATATATATATATATATTTATGATGAATAAAACCACGAAGGAAAGGAAACACAAAAAGGTGCTCAAGCGCTTTCGTTTCCTTTCCTTCGTGGTTTTATTCATCATAAATATTTTTCACGTGTTACTTTCGTGAAATAATTTTCATATATATATTAGGGTGTCTCAAATATACGAATGGAGGATTTCGGGTCGGGGCGACGCTTGCCCGTATTACACCTTTATAAAGGATTGTTATCACAAAATTTGACAGCTGTAGGAGGATTTTTAGGGGTCACTCAAGTTCGCCACTTCTGTTTCACTTATACAAGATTTTCTTCTCTTTCGCAGGTGATGGTTACTAGAGCAGGAAACCAGTTGTGGTTGCTGGACAAGGCCCCAATTGCAGCGATTGTTTGTCCACGACTTCCATCGAAGGAGCAATGCCTGCTCCTTTACTTCCACCACCACCAAGACCAAGAGGGAAGGAAGACCAAATCGGAGAGCATTCGCCTGGTGGTGGAAACCATCTGGCCCATCTGGGAGAAGGCCAACATACCAACTACCACCAAGAAGTACGCAGGGGAGAAGCTGGCGAAGTTGATCGATACCTACGACGCACTCAAGAAGAACAGGACAAAGCCGCAAGAGGGT
Organism: Bathynomus jamesi; assembly: GCA_023014485.1. Classification (NCBI taxonomy): domain Eukaryota; kingdom Metazoa; phylum Arthropoda; class Malacostraca; order Isopoda; family Cirolanidae; genus Bathynomus; species Bathynomus jamesi. The sequence goes on along the minus strand of JAJOZX010000855.1, from coordinate 753,992 downwards.
TACCGGTACAAGGAGGGGATGTTCAAGTCGGATTTGGAAGACGTGTTTGACGTGGCTCACTCCTCCGCGCTATCCTCCTCCAAGGTCCCTCAGGAGGACAAGGATTTTCTCACCTCGCAGAGGGAAGACAGGATGTCGTCAAGTCTTGCGGGGTGGACCAGAAGACAGCGAAGAAGAAAGCTGTGAAGCGGAAGAGGGATCTTGCAGCCACGGCTAGGAAGAGTAAATGGGATGCTGGGGTGACACAGCTCATGGAGGTAGCGATCTTGGAGGTGGATGGTAGCAGCACTGAAATGAACACGGAAGACGAGGATGATGACGACGAGACGTACCAAGCGCCCAGCACCAGCAAGGCCCAGACTCAAAAGAAAAGGCGAATGAATGCCCTCACGGACCCGAATCTCATCGCTGCTTGAGATCGCGACAACATGTCCGTGAGACAAGCAACGTCGTCCTTTGCAGCAGCAGCTCAGAGTTTGGGTCATGACCTGGATGACCTGGTAATCTCGCCAGCAACTGTTCATCGAACACGGAACAAGATCCGAAAGGAGATGGGAGAAGAGTTGACCCGAAAGTTCGAAGCTTCTGGTCCTTTAGCCTTGCACTGGGATGGGAAACTGTTGGAAGATATCGCCAAGGAGAAGAAGGAGGTTGACCGGATTGCTGTTGTGGTGACGGGCGATGGAGTCGAGGAGCTTCTTGGTGTACCCGTTGCGGTGGACGGCACTGGAAAAGAACAGGCTGCAGCCGTACTCCAGGAAGTCCAGGCTTTTGGCATTTCGGAGCAAATCATTGGACTGGGATTCGACACCACAGCTGTGAACGCTGGGATGATCCAAGGTGCTTGCGTTCGCATTGAGCAGGAGTTTGGCCGTCCCATGTTGTGGTTGGCTTGCCGTCACCACGTCTTGGAGATCTTACTCAAGGATGTCTTCGTGCGATGTCTGGGGCCGTCCTCTTCCCCTGACATTCTCCTCTTCAAAAGATTTCAACAGCGGTGGGCCTCCATTGACAAAGGGTCATTCTTGTCCATCGGTGACGAAAGCAATCCCACAACTGACAACTGGGCAAATCAAGCGTCTTCCATGAAGAAATACCTGCAGCAGACGCTTTCCCACGGCACACATCCCCGAAAAGACTACCGTGAACTCCTCATCCTTTCCTACAGCTTCCTTGGCGGTCAGGTCCAGGGGGGATTTCGTCAGCCTGGGGCCTATCACCACGCCAGATGGATGGCCAAAGCCATCTATGCCCTCAAGATTTTCATGTTCCGTCACCAACTGGACCTGACAGCCAGGGAAGGAGGACTTCGGCGGCTGTGTTTGTTCATCTCCCTCGCGTACGTGAAGCAGTGGAATGAGGCAATGGTCTCGAATCGAGCTCCACTGAACGACCTAGAGTTCCTTCGCCTGCTCGAGGCCTACCCTGACAAGGAAGTCAGCCACACGGCATCCATGGCCTTGAAAAGGCACCTGTGGTACCTCTCAGAGGATCTCGTGGGGCTTGGTTTCTTTGACGACCGCATTCCAAAGGACACGAAGCTAAAGATGGTCCAACGACTTCAATCCCCCGCCACGAAGAAAGGACTCAAGCGGATCGATCCGAAGAACTTCAATCCACAGCAATCCATCGAGCTCTTCGTCACCCGGAGAACAAAAGAAGTCTTCTTCCGCGCGATCCTTCCAGAATCTGAGTCTCCCACCTTCCTCATGAAAGATCCAGAGGATTGGATCAATGACCAGGATTGGATCACGGCGCAAAAGAGGGTGAAAGCCCTGAAGGTGGTCAATGACGCCGCCGAGCGTGGTATCGCTTTGATGAAAAGATTCAATTCCACCATCACGCGTGATGAGAAGCAGAAGCAATTCGTCCTCAAGGTGGTTCGGGCTCACCAGAAGTTGATCCCCGTCAAGACGAAGGAGAGCTTGAAGAGTAAAATCAAGTAGTGTAGGACAGATTGATGATGAAAACAATCCATTTATACGCGCTTATTTCAATTACTGAAAGGTGCATTTCGTTTATTTTCATTTTTGTTCAGAAATAAAGAGAATAAGAGAATGATAGAAATTTCTTTTTTTTCCTAAATAGCTACAAGAAAGTGTTAAACTTGAGTGACCTCTAAATACTGTTCGATTCCCATCATTTTTCGATTTTTAGAACCTCTATGCCTATTGAAATCGGGGCAGCATTCGCGAGCAAGAGAAAATCGAAAAAAAAAATTTCTATGTATTAATGAGACACCCTAATATATATATATATATATATATATATATATATATATATATATATAGGTGCTCTTCCAATATGTGCTCTACCGCGAAACTGTGATCTACCATATTCCAACTAATATTCCATATTCCAGGCTAACTAACGAAAATATCACGACTTAACCTAACCAATCGTCAAGGGCGTATAGTTGACCTAACGATTGGTTAGGTTAAGTCATGATATTTTCGTTAGTTAGCCTTATAAGGCTAGTTTCACGGTAGAGCACGTATTGGAATATGGTAGATCACAGTTTCGCGGTAGAGCACATATTGGAAGAGCACCATATATATACACACACACAGTATATACAGTAGGGTGGATCGATTTTACATTTTGTTCGATTTCCATATTCTAATAGAGACAAACACTTGCGCATTAGGGTGGATCGATTTTACATTTTTTTCGATTTCCATATTCTAATAGAGACAGAAACCTGCGCATGCATGTGAAAATAGCCTCTGCAAAATCTTAGCTTAATAGGTAATCATCTTCTGCCCCCGGCAGAGCGATGAAAATCATATTTTAGTAGTCAAAAACGTATTTTTAAACCCTAGCCTAGAGTCATAAAATTTTGCGTGTGTGTTATTTCATGCCTAAGCAACGATATAAATGCTATGGGAAATATATAAATGCATTATTTAAGACAAAGAGCCGATCTGAAAATATGTATAATATACATATTTTCAGATCGGCTCTTTGTCTTAAATAATGCATTTATATATTTCCCATAGCATTTATATCGTTGCTTAGGCATGAAATAACACACGCAAAATTTTATGACTCTAGGCTAGTGTTTAAAAATACGTTTTTGACTACTACAATATGATTTTCATCGCTCTGCCGGGGGCAGAAGATGATTACCTATTAAGCTAAGATTTTGCAGAGGCTATTTTCTCATGCATGCGCAAGTTTTTGTCTCTATTAGAATATGGAAATCGAAACAAATGTAAAATCGATCCACCCTATTGCGCATGCATGAGAAAATAGCCTCTGCAAAATCTTAGCTTAATAGGTAATCATCTTCTGCCCCCGGCAGAGAGATGAAAATCATGTTTTAGTAGTCAAAAACGTAATTTTAAACCCTAGCCTAGAGTCATAAAATTTTGTGTGTGTGTTATTTCATGCCTAAGCAACGATATAAATGCTATGGGAAATATATAAATGCATTATTTAAGACAAAGAGCCGATCTGAAAATATGTATATTATACATATTTTCAGATCGGCTCTTTGACTTAAATAATGCATTTATATATTTCCCATAGCATTTATATCGTTGCTTAGGCATGAAATAACACACACGCAAAATTTTATGACTCTAGGCTAGGGTTTAAAAATACGTTTTTGACTACTAAAATATGATTTTCATCGCTCTGCCGGGGGCAGAAGATGATTACCTATTAAGCTAAGATTTTGCAGAGGCTATTTTCTCATGCATGCGCAAGTTTTTGTCTCTATTAGAATATGGAAATCGAAAAAAATGTAAAATCGATCCACCCTAATTATACAGTATATATTCTTCAGCAGGGAAAAAACATACATATATACCTATATGTACTCTACAGTATCGAAAAACGTACAGTAAAACGAAAACTGATCTCTCTTTCTAATAACGAAATCCCAAGCAACTCGTTCATTTACCTCATTTACAATCTCATCACTCTATGTTTTCACTAAAGACATTTTCTTTAAGAAAAGCATTGCTACAACAGTGCTAGGTGAAATTCTATTTCTTAATCTACTTATTATTATTCTAATTTGTGAAAAACACGATCTGCTGGAGCGCATAAATATTGACTACCCAAGTTAGACAAATTTGGGGAACTTTTCACCATTTAATTTCCTCCAAGCAATTGTATTAACAGCCTCCGCAATTAATTTTTCTCCCCAAAAATTTGAAGCCCTGATTACAAAATTTTGCATGGATCATTTCCTCATTTCAACCTATTAATATAAAATGTGTGCAAAAGAAGTGTTATGAAAATTACACCATATTTTACGACTGATCACGAGGACAAATCTATCAAGCTCTCAGTCCTAAAATAAAATATTACGCTTAGCACAATTAGGGAGTTGCTTATGACTATTTAACATACATTAATATTTAGTTCCTTATAGTGTCACAGAAATGAAAACACACGCATATTTATGACTCCATAATTAACTAAATGCGAGTCAATGTGAGTTGTCAATGAGAATATACTGCGGAGCGGAATTTACAGTTACGAGGAATAAGATCATTCTGATATATATATATATATTATATATATATATATATATAGGGCGTCCCAAAAAAATGTATACACACTTTAACAGCTGATAGCTCAATTGATGTTTCTTTCTTTCCAAGTTAAACCCATTAGAATTAATAATGGCAGTCAGACTAAGCTTTGAACAAAGGAAATTCATTCTAAAATGCTACTGGAAGTGTGAAAACGCAGTTGAAGTGCAAAGACATTTAGGAGGGAGTTTCAAACAGATCCACCAACGCGACTTACCATCACTCGAATTAGAGATAAGTTTGAAGCCGATGGAACTGTTCAGAATGTCCACAAGAAGCGTTCCGGAAGACCACGGACATCGACAAGCCCCACAAAGCAAGAAAGAGTACTGGAAACGTATCACCAAAGTCCAAGAAAATCTGTGCGGCAAGCGAGTCGTGAGGTAGGAATTTCAGAATCGTCTGTCCAACGCATTTTGAAGCGCTGTCAATGGAAAAGTTACATTCCAAGATTAGTCCATGCTATTAATGAAGATGATCCGGACCGAAGAGTGGAGTATTGCGAGTGGTACTTGGCACGATGTGGATGTGGATTGGACGAAGGGGTTTCGTAGAATACCCTCCGCGTTCACCAGACCTCACACCACTAGACTTTTTTTATGGGGATACTTAAAAGACAAAGTCTACGCTATAAAACCTGCAACAGTCGCTGAATTGAGAGTAGCCATTGAACGAGAATGCACACAAATACCAAACGAAATGTTTCGTGATGTTTGCGATTCCATTGCTTCGCGTTATCAGCAGTGCCTGGACCAGAACGGACGTCAGTTTGAAAACAGGCGTTGACAAAACAATTAAATAATGTCTGTAGATTCTATTACATTTTGAAAATGAAATGTATTTTAATAAACACTGCCTTTATAATTATTTAAAGTGTGTATACATTTTTTTGGGACGCCCTGTGTATATATATATATATATATATATATATATACATTTAGGATAAAAACGAAGACGTAGAGCAAGAAAGTCATTATATTTGGCTGCAGCCGACGTTTCGGGCAACTCTACCCATTTTCAAGGCCTAATAAAATAAAAGGCTAAAATTAATGCATGACAAAAAAAAAATAAAAAATTATACGAATGTCAAAAACAAACTAATTCATAGCACAGAATAAAACCACTTAAAGAATAAAAATTAAAAAGCGTAAAACAAGCATAAGCCAAAAACAAATTAAAAATTATATACATGACAAATAACACATGATAAAAGTAAAACTTTAAAACTAAAAACATTCAAACAAATTAGTTAAAAATTAGTTAAAAACTTCACTAATAAAAAGTTAAATGAAAAAACGCAAAAGTGCACGAAAACATACCATGCTCACTTGACATCCTCAAACAACTGAGGCGAAAAGGAGACAGGGTCAAGGGGAAAACAGAAAAATTTTTAGTTGGTAGGCATTCTAATTAATATAAAGGGGGTAACAGCTGGAATCAATATTTAAGCTGGAATTCAGAAATTTAATGCACAAAGATTCATAAATACGGAGAGAGGACGGACATTTTAATGATTTAAGAATTTTAAAGTTATTAACGGAAATATCAACTTTACACTTAACAGAATGATTTCTAATGGCAGACTGTTCCTTTTTAGATAAAACTTTCCCTGTCCTATGGCTAATACCCATATGGGAGCAAAATCTCGCCTGCAAAGAACGAACTGTGCTGCCAACGTAGTTCCCCTGGGAACACCCAGGGCAGGTAAACAAATAAACGACAGAACAGTTCATCGCAGGGGGGATTTTGTCCTTACAACGGAAAAAACATTCAAGGGTATTATTATTCACAAAAGCAACCTTAAAATCAGTGTGAAAATCAAATTTCCTCACCACACTCAACAATTGCTTTTTCACAACAGTGTTAAATTGGTAGAGGTCAGGTAAAACAAGATATTTACAATTCTTAGGAACATCATACGTTGGGATAAGTTTGGGGGAATAAACATTATTAAGTAATTTACCAATAATACCTTGTACAAGAACCCGTGGAAAACCATTTTTAAAGAAAAAATCAGTAAGAAATTCAAACTCATTATGAAGCAGAGCAAAGTTTGAGCAAATATTATAAGCTCTATGCACTAAAGTGCGAATCGAACTTAGTTTGTAATTAAAATCGCAAAAACTATAAAAATTAAAACCTAAACCCGTAAAAGTAGGCTTCCGGTATGTAGAAGTTAAAACAGTTGAGCCTGATTTGGAAACCAAAACATCAAGGAAAGGAATAGAACCTTGAACTTCCTTTTCCTGCGTAAATATAATATTCTTATGAAGTGTGTTCAAAAAATTTAAAAACTGAACTGATTGATTATCCGTTTGGAATAAAGCAAACGTGTCATCAACATAACGTCTGTACAAATTCGGCTTCAGGTGAGGGGGGCACTCACAGAAGGCCCTTTCCTCAAGATGAGACATGAAAATATTCGCAAAAACGGGACCCAAGGGGCTCCCCATCCCCACTCCATCCAACTGACGGTAAACTACCCCTTGAAAACTAAAAAAGTTATCCTTGACAGCCAAATTCAGAAGCTGCTCAAACTGTGCTCTGCCAAAGCCGTGAAAAAGTGAGTCCGGCTGTGGAAAAGCTTTATTTAAAATAATTGTAATGGTCTCATCCAAGGGGACATTTGTAAAGAGGGAAGATACATCAAAACTTGTCATAAACAAAGAATTCATATTAAACTTCTTAATTTCCGACACAGCCGGACTCACTTTTTCACGGCTTTGGCAGAGCACAGTTTGAGCAGCTTCTGAATTTGGCTGTCAAGGATAACTTTTTTAGTTTTCAAGGGGTAGTTTACCGTCAGTTGGATGGAGTGGGGATGGGGAGCCCCTTGGGTCCCGTTTTTGCGAATATTTTCATGTCTCATCTTGAGGAAAGGGCCTTCTGTGAGTGCCCCCCTCACCTGAAGCCGAATTTGTACAGACGTTATGTTGATGACACGTTTGCTTTATTCCAAACGGATAATCAATCAGTTCAGTTTTTAAATTTTTTGAACACACTTCATAAGAATATTATTTACGCAGGAAAAGGAAGTTCAAGGTTCTATTCCTTTCCTTGATGTTTTGGTTTCCAAATCAGGCTCAACTGTTTTAACTTCTACATACCGGAAGCCTACTTTTTCGGGTTTAGGTTTTAATTTTTATAGTTTTTGCGATTTTAATTACAAACTAAGTTCGATTCGCACTTTAGTGCATAGAGCTTATAATATTTGCTCAAACTTTGCTCTGCTTCATAATGAGTTTGAATTTCTTACTGATTTTTTCTTTAAAAATGGTTTTCCACGGGTTCTTGTACAAGGTATTATTGGTAAATTACTTAATAATGTTTATTCCCCCAAACTTATCCCAACGTATGATGTTCCTAAGAATTGTAAATATCTTGTTTTACCTGACCTCTACCAATTTAACACTGTTGTGAAAAAGCAATTGTTGAGTGTGGTGAGGAAATTTGATTTTCACACTGATTTTAAGGTTGCTTTTGTGAATAATAATACCCTTGAATGTTTTTTCCGTTGTAAGGACAAAATCCCCCCTGCGATGAACTGTTCTGTCGTTTATTTGTTTACCTGCCCTGGGTGTTCCCAGGGGAACTACGTTGGCAGCACAGTTCGTTCTTTGCAGGCGAGATTTTGCTCCCATATGGGTATTAGCCATAGGACAGGGAAAGTTTTATCTAAAAAGGAACAGTCTGCCATTAGAAATCATTCTGTTAAGTGTAAAGTTGATATTTCCGTTAATAACTTTAAAATTCTTAAATCATTAAAATGTCCGTCCTCTCTCCGTATTTATGAATCTTTGTGCATTAAATTTCTGAATTCCAGCTTAAATATTGATTCCAGCTGTTACCCCCTTTATATTAATTAGAATGCCTACCAACTAAAAATTTTTCTGTTTTCCCCTTGACCCTGTCTCCTTTTCGCCTCAGTTGTTTGAGGATGTCAAGTGAGCATGGTATGTTTTCGTGCACTTTTGCGTTTTTTCATTTAACTTTTTATTAGTGAAGTTTTTAACTAATTTTTAACTAATTTGTTTGAATGTTTTTAGTTTTAAAGTTTTACTTTTATCATGTGTTATTTGTCATGTATATAATTTTTAATTTGTTTTTGGCTTATGCTTGTTTTACGCTTTTTAATTTTTATTCTTTAAGTGGTTTTATTCTGTGCTATGAATTAGTTTGTTTTTGACATTCGTATAATTTTTTATTTTTTTTTTTTTGTCATGCATTAATTTTAGCCTTTTATTTTATTAGGCCTTGAAAATGGGTAGAGTTGCCCGAAACGTCGGCTGCAGCCAAATATAATGACTTTCTTGCTCTACGTCTTCGTTTTTATCCTAAATGTAAAATTACGTCTCCTTAGGAGGGATCCTATTTCATATGTATATATATATATATATAATATATAATGTATATATAAAATATATATATATATATAATATTTATATATATAAAATATATAAAATATATATATATATATATGTAATATAATATTATATATAATATATATTCTATATATATATATATATATATTATATATATATATATATATATATATATATATATATATATATATGAAAATTATTTCACAAAAGTAACACGTGAAAAATATTTATGATGAATAAAACCACGAAGGAAAGAAAACACAGAATGGTGCTCAAGCGCTTTCGTCTAATGACATCCTCAGGAACACTCAGTGTTCCTGAGGATGTCATTAGACGAAAGCGCTTGAGCACCATTCTGTGTTTCCTTTCCTTCGTGGTTTTATTCATCATATATACTTATTTATATATATAAATATGATATATATATATATATATATATATATATATATATATATATATATATAGAGTAATGTTTTTAGCACTATAATAATGAAGATGATAATAGTTAATTGACTGATAATGATTGAGTGTTAATGATAAATGCTTAGGCTGAGGTCACCAGATCTTTGCAGATCAAATAATGTTATTAATTAAGTTATTAATTAGGTTGATTGATAGATTCAGTTTTCTTCCGTTTATTTTAATACAAAATAAATTGATTCGAATGATTTAAGAATGCGATTGAATTGTTGATTGTTTACATTGTAAATAGTGTAGTAATGCCTCGTTAAGAATATTAATTTTTGTTTAATTAAGATAATGTTTAATGTAAATCATTTACTAATAATTGTGAAATTACGAAAAAGTATGTTTGTTAGATTTAAATTGTTTAAAATGGGAAGAGTTGGCAATCCTGAACAGAGGCCCACAGAGCGGACTACCCCCAAAAAGGGTCTGTCTTTCGGTAGCGCGATAAGCTTAAAGTTGGGGCCATGTAACCTTAAAATCAAATTAATTGTTTTGTGCCCCTCTCCGACGTAAAATATTATAGTAAAATTTCCTACTCGCATCCCCTCAAATTAATTAAAGCATTTTCGGAATTAAATAAAGTGTTAACAAACGTTTAAAAAGAGTGTGAATGAACGCCCCCCTTCCCCCTTTGTTTTGTAACGGCTTTCATAGTCTCGGCGTGGCTACCATGAATATAATTGTAAAGTATTTTGGAAATGAGTAAAGAGAGAGTAAAGATAAATGCAATAGAGAGCAGAAAGTAGAGTAAACAACGAAGAAAGTAAATAATAAAAGTGATTCACGACATTTTTGGTGGCTAGCGGCGGTCCTCCTACTACATCATATTTTGTATGAGGCTTACCCACGTGCCTATTATTTCGATTAAAAGTCTTCCGACCCAGTATAATAGCCAATAGCGTTAATGAATATTTTATTTCGATTATTAAAATATCTAAATGCAAAGTTTACCCCGTTTGCAGGCAAATTTCGATTTTCATTCCTTAAAATTCATTGTAAATGTAAATTCAAAATGGCGCCCCCATTACTTTCCAAATTATTCTGAGTCGCGTCGCTTCAAAAAAGTTCGCGCGTCAAAATTTTTTGTTTGAGATTGAGTCTAGAGACTCAAAACTTCTTTTAGTCGTTGCGGAGTCGGTTTTCCGTTTGAGTCAAAACATTTGAGTAACATTAAATTTCAGAGTCGTTTGTTTCCAAATTCGTTAGCTTTCGTTCAGCCCGTCGGAGAGATATATTTCAAATTGTTCGTTGCTGCCGATGACTCAATTCTTTTCACTTTATTTCGTTCACTTTTTCTCCTGTCCTGAAACCTACCTACGTTTGTCTTTTTTGTGTTTAAACTTTTGGAATTAGTAGTAATTGTGATAATAATAAGCACACCGGACAAAAAATTAGTCACCCCTAATAGCACCGATAGTAGGAAGTTCAAGGTCACACAGAGGGCGCTGATGTAGCATTGGTAATTGACAAGTAGCGGTGACGTAGCACACAGGATCAGATCTGTTTGGTGGTGAAGAACAAAGTGTGTGTTGGATATAGTCTGCAAAATGGGTCGTGAGGCAGACGTTACTCAGTGGCAAAAAGGAGCCATCGTGTTTGGCAGAGCCCACGGACACAAAATGTCTGAAGTAGCCCAATTTGTTGGTGTGTCAACGCGTACTGTCCAGCGAGTTTACAAAGAGTGGTGTAGTTCGCAATCAACTGACAATCGACGGCGTAACTGTGGCCGGAAAACAATTCTCGACAATAGGGGCCGCCGCCATGTTTCTCGTCTAGTAACTGCAAATCGTTTTCAAACCAGAGAACAATTGCTCCAAGAAACCAATGAGGTTCTCCAGCGACCAATTTCCGAACGGACATTGCGACGAGAACTGCATGCGATGGACATCTGGAGCAGGGTACCACGGAAGAGGCCGCTGTTAACAGCAAGTCACAAATTGGCACGTTATAATGGGCTCAGAGGCACAAAAACTGGACTGCGGCAGATTGGAAACGTGTAATTTGGTCCGATGAGTCCCGTTTTTGTTTGTTCTCCAATGATGGGAGGTGACGAGTACATCGCAGGTCCAATGAAGCCTTTAATCCTGAATGCGTCGAAGGTGTTGTTCAGGCTGGAAACAGAAAGTGAAGCGCAGGAATAGACACCCACGGACTCTGGCGGAACTTCGGGACCGGCTGATGAACGAGTGGCAGCAAATCGATGTTCAGTACATGCACAACCTCGTAGAGTCTCTGCCTCGCCGGATTCGTGCGGTTATGAAGGCCAGAGGCGCCGTCACACGTTATTAGGTACATTCTGAGAGGGGTGACTAATTTTTTGTCCGGTGTGCTTATAATAATAACGATTAATATAGAAAAAAAAATTTTACACTGAATTTGTACGTAAGTGAATTATGTTAGTTTAAATACAGTGATACACATTTTATACGGTCCTTTAAAAATGTTTGAGCGAAAATTTGTACTGCATTTCTAGGTATATATACATATGTAGTATTGTAAGACACTTCATGAACATGAAAAATTTTCTGAGTTTCATTAGTAGATTTTTTATTATATTTCGATTGGTTGTATATAATAATAGGCTTTTTTATTGTATATGTAGGTTTACGGGCTTTTGCTTCGCTTCGCTTCGCGCTAAATAGGATTAAGTTACATTTTAAGGGACAGTCGAAAAATAATCTTAAACATAATAATTTGTCAGATTATAGGCTGGCCGTATAGGATTGTGTTAGACTTCAAAATAAGCTAAATTGGTTTAACTGAAAGAGAAATTGTGTCGTGAAATTTTCAATAAATTCATTTGTTTTTTTGGATTTTTTTATATACTCATTAATTATATACTTACATATTAACTTATACGTACATATTAGTTATATATATAATTATATATATTTATATACTCATAAAATTTGGTAGATAGGCTGATTATCTATTTTTTTTCCCTCTCCGTTCCTTTCGTTCATTTTCACGACAATTCCGACTGATATTTTGTAAAATGGCTATTGTATTGTACTAAAGAAAGATTTGTTGTAGGCCTATCGTTAAATATTGTTCATATATTGACCGTCACTATGGTATATGTCTGAGTATTAAATTCTTAGTTAACAAAATTTTAATTGGTTTAACATAAATAATCATAGGATTTTTTTTTAATAAGCACAAATGTTATGCATTAAATTCAAAATTGTTCTTTCTACGCGTAACATTGAATTTATTAATTATAGGTCTAAAAGTGCGGCGGTACACATATTTTACAAAATTTGAATATTATTATAATTTTTTTTGAATTACAAAAATTTGTGTAGAAAATTCTTTTCATATATTGTTTCTTTACGTTTTATAGATTCATTTAATTTTATTTTTATAGGTAGGCGGATTTTTTATTTCTTTCTTCCAGTTCAATGAAAATGGTTAAATTTTGGATCAATCCCAGAATAGGCACCTGAAATCATTTTTAGGTGCTTAATCTGGGATTGAGGCAAAACACAGGTGCTTAATCTGGGATTGAGGAGAAAAAAATATAAACAATTTTTAGAGATATAATTTCATTGTTTTTATCAATATTTGAAAAAATCAACTCTAACCTAACCTAACCTAACCTATATCTATACCAATTTATGTGGCAAGATAGATTTGCTTCAGATGGATTCAGAAACATTCGGGCTCATATTGCAGGAATTTATAATATCTAAAATTTTTCTTTATTCATTAAACCACTTTAAACCTTTTATAACTTTGCCTTTATTACATTTGTAATAAACTTTGTATAAACAATAAATTTTGTAATCATCAGGTTTTTTTATTTAATTCCTTGCAAGGTGCCTATTCTGGGATTGAGGTTGAACGCAGGTGCTTCATCTGGGATTGAGGTACATCAGGTGCCTATTCTGGGATTGACCCTAAATTTTTATTTGGAATTTAGATTGTATTCTAAAAAGGATGTTTTGATTTGATATTTTAATTTGGGTATTAGAAATGAAAAATGTCCTTTTTTTTTAGTTCGAGCGTTTGCATAGAAAAAATTACAAAATTATGTCAGGATATAATGCAGTTTCATTCGGTTAGGGATATTTGTATAGAGGTTCACTTACAAACAAAGCGACCGCTCTCAATTATGCAATGTTTTGTTTTTGTTTACAGTAGCTTGCGTGTATTTTTGAGTGCATATGATCTATTCTTATTTAGTATAACGATGCAAATTTGTAGTTTCACTTGGAAACGATAAATTACTGGGATTTTTGTGATTTGAAAACCATACTGGGGTTCCTGTTGAAGGAGAGAGTTGTATCTCAGATGTAATTTGCGAATTGCGAGTTCAATTCATATGAAATTTAACGTTTCAAGTTGGAATTACTGTATTAAAGTAATTTTCGGTAGTAAATTTTAATTTTTTTAACTTTTTAATAACTGTTTTGGAAAATTGTTATTGTTTAAACCTTCAGTCGGGTACTATTGCATTTAAAACATTGGCTCGAGTGTTCCCTCGGAAATGGAGACTTCTAGATAGCCAGTAACGTTTTTGTGGCGTCTTTGTGTGCTCCTCCTCAAATGGCAAGAGGGTTCATGATTGTCAGAGAAGTGATGACATGAAGTTTCTGGGGTTCAATTTTGTCTTTTGTATTTAAAAGTATTGATGTGATTTCTGACGGTAGTTTGAACAATAATATTTCTTAAATTATACTAACAGTTACTATGTATGGGCGCTTTTCTATTTATACTGTACAATTTTGTTTCGTACGTTTTATGACCTTTTTTTTTATCTTCTCCGATGTAACTCCCATAAGTGACCTTATTGGTAGCTAGATGTGATTAAATTTTTGCGAAATTTTTAGATTTGTCATTTTTTTTTTCTCTGTGAATTTGGCCAGAGCAAATGTGTAGTTATTGTTTCGAAGGGAACTGTCGAGAAAATTCGGTAAATTAAATATTAAATAAATGATAAGCAGTACAGAAACACGTTTCGAATAAACTTTTTTTTTTCAAAATTTCAAAAGGCTCGGTTTGGAGGCAACCAAGTTGAATCTGAGTTCCATCCATTGAGTTTAGTCGACCGGATAGGTGATCGATCACCAATGATGAGAGAGAAGAGAAACCAAATGGCGCAGGGACTTGGCGCAGGATGGTTTCGGAAGAGAAGAGACAGAAGAGAGAAACCGAATGCGCATGAAGTTGGCGCAGGACAGTTTCGGAAGAGAAGAGAAACTTCGTGTGCAGGGTCTTGGCACACGAAAGTTTCGATCGAAGATGGTCTACTGGTATTTTTCGGGCAGTAGCTGGTCACGCTGCTCGAATGCTTCGCTAAATATGTGTCGTAGCACGCGGTAGGCAAGCCACGAGAGCTTGAACGGGTGTCTAAGACTGTACTGTCCATACAGACATACAGTAGGTTCGTTGGGAAACGGCCTACGGCGGAGTGATCGTTTGATTGTTGCCAGTAGAAGAGTCTCAGCTGGACGTAGGAAGAGCAGCATTCACCGACAAAGTGGAGATGAGACAAGGCGAGTTTCTTCATCGACTTCTAGAATTGCAAATTCCGTCCAATTCCAGCGCGTGGTCCCGCTTTCAGTATATCTCCCCCCCCTGATCCTTTTAGAATTGGACGTCTCTTCTTTTTTTTTTTCGCCATTTGGAGAGAGCGGAACCATTATAGCGTGCTGCCCTGTTGCATGTTGATTGATGCAATCCCTTGCATTCTAGCGAAGTGAGAAGCAGAGCTGCTATTGAAAATTGAAGAAGTCCGTTGTCAGCGTGCGGATTGTGATCTAAACAACGTCCAGCAAATTAATGTACTGATTATTATGTAATGAAATTATAAGTGAAAGGGTGCGATTATTGCCCATATTTGTTGTGTTTTTCGTGAAATAGTATGTGCGCTCTTGGTCAGTATTTTATGTAAACTTTTTCTTATTTTTTCTAGGTTGCCCTGATAGTAACTGTATAACTCTACAAATAACTGTTTCAAATGTAAAGCGATCGTTGATGAGGAATAGCGGGAATAGATTGTGAACTTGAGATTTGTGTAGCCACTGTAAGAAAATTTTCCGTTATTTTTTTTGGCATGTATAGATTAGTTACAGGTTGTAATTTAATTATTAGTGTGAAATGTTATTTTATGCAAATGTGAAAATTATAAAGGTTTCGGTTTTTATAATATGAAACAAAATATATGTGTCGAATTTGTCATTCTAATTATTTCTTGTCTATCAACTTTGAATTTGTTAAAGAAAAGAAAAAAAAAAATTGCAAAATATATAAATTTGTTGAATAAATTTATTAAATTTGTTAAACGATATTAATAAGTTTTCCTAATGAAAAACTTATTTTCAAGGGGGTGATGCGAGTGTAGTAATGCCTGGTTAAGAATATTAATTTTTGTTTAATTAAGATAATGTTTAATGTAAATCATTTACTAATAATTGTGAAATTACGAAAAAGTATGTTTGTTAGATTTAAATTGTTTAAAATGGGAAGAGTTGGCAATCCTGAACAGAAGCCACACAGAGCGGACTACCCCCAAAAAGGGTCAGTCCTTCGGTAGCGCGATAAGCGTAAAGTTGGGGCCATGTAACCTTAAAATCAAATTAATTGTTTTGTGCCCCTCTCCGACGTAAAATATTATAGTAAAATTTCCTACTCGCACCCCCTCAAATTAATTAAAGCATTTTCGGAATTAAATAAAGTGTTAACAAACGTTTAAAAAGAGTGTTAATGAACCCCCCCTTTCCCCTTTGTGTTGTAACGGCTTTCATAGTCTCGGCGTGGCTACCATGAATATAATTGTAAAGTATTGTGGAAATGAGTAAAGAGAGTGTAAAGATAAATGCAATAGAGAGCAGAAAGTAGAGTAAACAACGAAGAAAGTAAATAATAAAAGTGATTCACGACAATAGTGGTAATGTGTACACTTGAATTGATGCTTACAATATGACAATTAATAACGCGCGACAGATTGGTAGATTCTTTATACATATAAAGTGAATTGAGTGATATTAAAAAGCCAATGGGACCTTGCACGAATGACGTTCACATGGTGGTAGCTCGTGGGTCACTGAGTTGCCTTCGAAGAGCGAAAGCGCTGCGACGCTCATCTTGAGGTTCCCGCGCTGTGACGTCATCTTTTGCTCGCTTGGTATGACGTCATCTTTGTTGAGTTTGGCTTGATGAGTTATATCGCATTGTTGATGGCATGTTGCTGAAAGTTGCAAAGATGATTGCAAACGTCTCAGTTGTCCGCTACATATATACATATATATTTTTATTTATATATATAATATATATATATATATATATATAAATAAATATATTATATATAAATAATATTTATATACCGTATATATAAATATAATATATATATATGTATAAATATATATATATATATATATATATATATATATATATATATATATATATATATATATAATATATATATATATATATATATATATATATTGTTCTCGGCACTAGGCCATCTTTATTTGTTACCGCAAAATTACTCGAGCTTTTCAACAAATTCTTATCCCCAGTTTTTATGTTAACGTTTGGAGGCGCACTTTGTGATTGCACTTATTATTTTTCCACAAAATAGAAAAAGTAGTTATTTACAGGGTCTGAAGCAACGACGAGTCGGAATGAAGGTGGGGCTCATCGCTGAGGTAGAGGCATCCTACTATATTCACGCGCCTCATTTGTATCGATTAGGGCCAGATCGTCACCGCTGGTGTCAATCTCAACATCGGGCTTTGTAATATAGTTCCTGGAATCACCGATTACAGCGGTAATGTGAACGGCGTTAGCTATTTACCATATATACTTATTCATAAAAAGGACCTTCATGTCCTAATTAATACCCTTTTAAAAACGAAGGGACAATATGGGACGAACGGGCGGTTTCTGACGGACAGGTCTTACCGTATTAGTGCAACGTTGTCCTCGTCAAGATCCTTAACTAGATTCTTGACACGTTCAGCCTGTGATTCGGTGAACATCAAACTGCATTCTGCGGCGTAGTTCTCCATCGTGCTGAAATTGAAGCGATGAGTATATAGTGTTAATTTAAGACACCTGCGATACGTAAAAACATTAATAAATTTCGTAACAGTTGCTATCCTAAAGCGAATAAACATTTGTAGACCATATTTATAACGCGACAATATTCATTTCCCCCCGACTTGATGTAAAATATTTCATTCCCTGAAAAAAAAAAATTTCTCGAGAAAGAATGTAAAATGAGAGCAAAATATTGACTAAGGTCATAATAAGTGCAGGTGACTAAAGGGTTGTCGAGCATTTCTATTATTCATAAACGGCCAATAATCAAGTTTTTATGCCACTGATTTGTTATAAAGCAAATATTTCAAATAACACATTTCATAACCCTCCTACATTATATTTATTCACTGCAATCGCATATCTTATAACATTATGCAGGGGTCTTTTTAATGACGAGAGAATGATAAAACGAATTACCGTACTGATGTTAAGCTGTACTCTTGCGATTCCCGACTGACCTACTCTTTCCCTAAAGCATAATTTTTTATTTTTTGCGATAAGCTGTGGCGGGGGTGGGTCACTCGTTCATACATTTTTATCATCATAAATCTGCATAGAAGATGATTACTAATATCGCTTATATCGCGTATTTAATCACGTACCAGCTGACGATTCATTTTACCCAGTTCGTCAGGAGCGATTCAAGGATACAGACTGCACATCTCGAATAGCCGCTCTTGACCGGTCTGACTCAGGATATAGCCCGATATCGTCGAGTGTATCAACAATTGTAATTGATGATGACGATGTATTTGTTTAAATACATACTTTTTTTTTTGGCTGTTCATTAAAATAATATATATATTACATGTTGTATTGATTTCCCCATCGAAATAGTGTTTTTTTTTTTTTAAGTACAGAATGATGTACTTCGTTATAGAATAAATGTTAATAAAAGTGATGAATACGATTATCCAATGTGGTGTAAAGTATATTAACACAATTAACTTTTATCTTGGGTTAAACTACTTTTTAAATGCAAGAGTCCTATTGGAAAGCCTTTTTACAGACAAGTACCCCATTTTCAGACGGTGATATATTGTTGTAAGATCTCAGTTATAGAGGTCAGAATGTAGAGCCTATTGTAAAAAGAAAATTTCTTAACCTGGAATTTTTTTAATGAAAATTTAGTAGGCCTACAGACATGAAAAAGGGGAAATTACACTGGTCTACAGCCAAAATGCTTCGGAAATAAAAGTAATCAATCTTTACTAATTTTGGGTCACTGAATACGAAAATGATGCCTAAAATTGCCAATTGGCTCTATTTATAAAGATATCAGGCAACCCTGCACCCTACTAACTGGACTGCATCTGTCGCGTAATATGTAGACGCCTGTGACACATCGACGCATTGACTCTACTGCGCATGCGCGTAGTTATATTTTTTATTTTAATAAATTAATGTAAATATATACATATATATATATATACAATAAAATGTAATTTTAAATTTATCTATTACATTATGTATTTGTAAATTATTTATTAAAAAATAGATTGGATCATTTTAACATATTGCTTCCCATAATGTTTTTGATATTAATATAAATGGAATACTAACCTAACTTAACCTTACCTAATTTAAAATTATTAAAATGCAATGTAATTACATTAATTTATTAAAATTAAAAAATATAACTATGCGCATGCACAGTAGAGTCAAGGCGTCGATGTGTCACAGGCGTCTACATATTACGCGACAGCATCAGCTCATTCGCGGAAGTCATACAGTGCACCCTTGTCAAACTTTTTAG
The DNA here is from genome assembly GCA_023014485.1 of Bathynomus jamesi. Lineage (NCBI taxonomy): Eukaryota > Metazoa > Arthropoda > Malacostraca > Isopoda > Cirolanidae > Bathynomus > Bathynomus jamesi. Next base: position 734,790 of record JAJOZX010000855.1, on the reverse strand, counting down.
TGTTTGCTTTTGAAACTGAATTTTTTTCAGTCTAATTTGAACAAAGATGCCTCGTAATTGCGTGAACAGTGTAGATAACTTCTGTTATGTTTGTGGAGAATTGACTTTTGCATCACAAAAGCGTGCTATAACCGCCGTGATTAGGAAAGCCTATCACCTTTATTTTGGCTGTAAGATTGGAGATCAGGACAAGAGCTGGGCCCCACACATATGCTGCAATACTTGTGCAACAAACCTTCGCCAGTGGTTGAATCGGAAAAGGAAATCCATGCCTTTTGCAGTGCCAATGGTGTGGAGTAGGGTGGTCCATAATTTCACTTTTTAAAATTTTTAATGGTCCAACATGCTAATGTTATGGGCATTGGTGCAAGAAACAACATGGTTACCAGTTTTTGGAATTCCGGTAATATCAGACTCCCACCCCCCCCAATTTATATTGCATAGTAAAAAACTGAGTAAAAACGACATCCTTTAAGCATTTTTTTAAGATTAATCATATTTAATCTTAAATAAAAGCATACATATTGCGTATCAATTTATTCAGAAATCAACTTTGCACATTTTGGTGTATAAACTGATTATTTATTCGTAATAGTATATATAGAAATGTTCTATAACAGCTGATTAAGCCAATATTTCATGTGTATTTCAGATATCCAATGATGTATATAGTATATGATGCATTTTTCACTTGGTTGATTCTAATCTTATTTTAAATGAATATCATGGCTACTCCTAAGAAATTAAATATAAAGTTAAGAAAAAGCAGTTATGATCCAATTATTGGTAATCTTAAAGATGAACTGATTCCTACAGGACTATTCCAGCTACCATCCCAATCAGATGCACTTCAGCATTTCTATCATTTAAAAAGAAATGATATGGTTATGAACAATAAAGAGGCTGCAACAGTTGTACTTAATAAAGTTAAAAAATTCTGGGACCTAGCTGGCATTAAAACGCAAGATATTTCCAAAAGCAGAAGACCAAAAGAAAAGATTCTGACTTTAGTTAATGAGTATGAAACACTGAAAAAACACAAAAACAGGAATACTTTCGAAGATAAAAAGGATATTTTTTGTAAAAAATTAGATATGCTATTGGATATATCGGCAGCAGATGCTATTGAAACAATAATGAAAGACAGAATGAGAACAAGAAACAAAAGCGAAGATATAAAATTCCTTGAAGATCAAAGAACTATTCGGAATATGTACGTCTCCAGCCTTGATAAGGCTAAGCTTGGGGTAGTACACTATGCGAGGTGGATGCCATCTGTATTGTATCCAGCAAAGATGTACGCATTCTCTGATCAAGCTGGGTATGATTCAAATATGATAGCAAAACTAGAGAGAATGTGCATATTCAACTGCCTCTACTATATAAAACCTTGGTTGCTTGCTTCCGTCGCATGTGATGCACCTGTCAACGATTTAATGAACTCATTGAATATAAAAATTATGGTCACGATGTAGCATCCAGTGCTCGTAAGGGATTAAATGGTCAGCTGTGGTATCTGACTGAGGAACTAGTACCACTTGCTTTGTTTTCCCGGCAAATTTCAGATGCAGAAAAAAGTCTGATTGCAAAGTCAATGAAGAAAGTCTGTCAAATCAATCCGCAACACCCTCCTCCCAAAGGTCAGCCAATCTTCCCTAAGCTAACAAATACAACTAAGCTGTGTCAGTTAGTTGGTAAAGGTTCTTCAATTGTTTTCCAATGCTTGGGTAGCCCTGTTCAAAAATCAACTTTTTCTTATTTTTATAGGTTTCTTTACTTTTTCCCATGCTGTTTGACCCGAAAAGGCCGAAAATCACAACCATTTTGACCTAGGTTGTTGGGAAGCATTGCCGCATGGAGCTTTAAGTTTTCTGCCTTGAAATCTGCCAAAAGCACCAGTTCCGGGGTCCCTTGAATCATGTTTTGCACTATAACTTTTTATCTAAACAAGATAGAGCAACAAAATAGGCACCAAATTAAAGTGTTTTTAATCCTCTTTCTAACTTATACAATTATGATAGTCTTGGAACAAGAAATGGCACATTGGTACATACAAAGATTTCAGAAATATCACAAAATTCGTTTTCTCACACTCAAGGCAGACAAGGCGCCTTATTCATGACACAAATTTGAGATTAACATTTTGTCACAAGTCTAATTGATCAAGAAGTGATAGCATTACATGATTAATTTCATAATGACATTTGCACAGTCAGTTGTTGAGAGTTTGTTTCTTGAAGCTGTCAAAGCGGCGTCTGTTGAACTCCACAGCTTGAAGGAGATAGTCCCTTTGCTTGGCATCTGTTGTTATGACATTTGCAAAGTCGCTCATCATCTTGACACCACGTTCAGCAATGTCATTCACCGCTTTCAGATTCTTAACATAGTCCAACGCTTTTCTGTAGTCCTCATTCTGTGGCCAAGACGTGACAGGTTCCAGAAGCCACTCGGATCCAATGTTCAGTGTGTCCAGCAGGAAATGTGATTCTGGGCCAATGAGATCAACCAGGGTGGTCTTAGCTGTGACTCTCTGGAATAGAGGCTTTCCTGTTCTGAAGCTGTCTGGCTTCTCAGTGGCATGTAACTGTGCAGCAATGTCGTGCTTCAATGTGTCACTCAATCTACTGCTGAACAGGGCAAATGGCACGACTTCCTGCGTAAGGTACCATTTGTGGTTTCCATCTTATTAAGTACTGCATCAGCAAGCTCTGGGTCAGTTTTCTTGTACTTCAACATGTCCTGGATTAGACTTAGATCATTCACGGGAGCATCTGCAGCAGACATTGACATCATCCATACAGGAGTGTAGAACAGCGCAAGGAAGGTGTTGAGTCTTTCCAGCATTGATACAGTGTCTTCGTCGTACTCAAGTTGATCTGCAAACATCAGCATTTTCATGGAGTACAGGTTTCTGGCCATCCATCTGGCCTGATGAATGGCGCCTGGTCGACTCCAGTGAATACCTCGAGGAGGCGTTCCTCCAAGAACAATGACTGTCAGTTCAGCCATTTCCCTGTAGTCGGCTCTTGGAAGCCTTTCTGCTGGTAGAATGTCTTGGAGTATTTCTTCACTGTTCTTCTTCTTTTCCTTCAGCCATTTGCTGTTGATAGCCAGCATCTTTGGGTTTTCCTTGGACAAGTCCGTCCAAACATCCTTCAGATGCTCAAACCAGGGATTATCTGGCCCCTTCACCATCCCAAACAGCTTCTCCCAAACTGCTCCTACTAGGATTTCCAGGATGTGATGTCGACAGGCCAGATAAAACACCTTTTTGTTCAGCATTTTCTCTAGCAGTTTGGCAGCTCCTCTGTGAACTCCACTGTTACTGGATGTAGTGTCAAAAACAAGGGCAGTAACATTATCCGTAAGTTCCCATGTCTCCAGTAAATCCATTGAAGTCTCAGCCTGAGCTGTGCCAGAAGAATTGTTGATGACAGGTACTCCCAATAACTTTCCTTCAGTGTATGAAGGTGGACCAGACACTAGCACAGCTAAAGTCTCTGAGGTACTTCCAGGTTCACTGCCCAAGACATCTTTGAGCAACTTTCCATCCCAGTGTAAGGCAGCGTACTGTGGGGGGTTTTCACAAAACTTGGACATGTGACTCTGGCTGATATTATACCTGGACAGCATTCTGTTGCGACGTGTTGTTGAGGTTGAGATGACGAAGTTATCCAGATCAGCCCCTCCAGCTTTCAAGGTGGCAGAAACCATGGCAGTAACTTGATTGTCTGATAAACCAAGACGATCAGCTGTATTGCAGATGACATTACATTCCACGACCTTCCTTGGAAACGTCAAAGTCACACTAGTCACAGTGTCTTGATGGTGAGAACATCCAGGACGAGGCTCATGGTAATCCATGTCCTCTGTGTTAGCGTCGTTGTCAGTTGAGTCACCCCAGGTAATGTCATCCACATGAACAACTGCCTCTTGTTCTGCTGCAGCTGTAAAATTGTACAACATGTTAAGACAGTAATTGTTAAGTACATGCTAAATATCGCAATGACTTAAAACTTTTTGTAACGTTCAAAGTAATTAGTTTTACCTTGTTCTTGTCTATGCTGCAGTCTTTCATTCCTCGCTGCTTGCTGCAGGGATCTTGTCTCAAAAATCTTGTCATGACCAGACATATGACCTTTCCTCTCAGTCTTTTGGTCTTCGTAGAACCTGATATCCTCATCTTTCTTCTCTCTGGATAACAGTCTGTTGTTCTGTATTTCCTGGATTGCATCTGGAGCTCCTATATCGAACAGGCTGTCTAATTCCAGCACAAATGCTCCTCTTTTTCCTCCAGGGTTACTTGCTCTTCCTTTGCTTTTCACCAGAGCACGATGTTTCTCATGTAGTTTCATGAAGAGCTTCATTGCGTTGTACTTGGTCATTGTCTTGATCCTAGCCATCTGCCAGAATGGGATGATAGATTCAACTGTTTCATATGCAAGGTCTTGAACCATGGGCCTCCCTGCATTTTCCGGTAAATTCTGAAGATTAAGGAAATACTGGAACGCCTGTCTGTTGGTGGGAAGCTGGGAACCACTGATAAAAGCTGAAGGGTATCCAACCAGGAAAGTTTCAGTGAGAGATCTGGTAGATGGCCCAGTTGACACCTGCCTGTGGACAGTACGTGGAGGTTCTGAGATATCAACTGTGCGCCCACGGAGCTCCCTCAGCTCCTTGCTTAATGCCATTGTGAAGTTGTAACTTGTAGATGGTTTTCTAGATTCTGATTGAGTTTCTGTTGTTTCCTGAAAAATGATAGATAATTATTATTATTATTATTATTATTATTAATTATTATTTATTTATTATTATTATTATTATTATTATTATTATTATTATTATTATTTATTAATTTTATGCTCTTTCATTTGATACCTAATTTGTTGCTCTATCTTGTTTAGATCAAAAGTTAAAGTGCAAAACATAATTCAAGGGACCCCGGAATTGGCGCTTTGGTCGATTTCAAGGCAGAAAATTTAAAGCTCCATGCGGCAATGCTTCCCAACATCCTAGGTCAAAATAGTTATGATTTCGGCTTTCTCAGGTCAAAAAGCATGGGAAAATGTACAGAAACCTATGAAAATAAGAGAAAGTTGATATTTGAACAGGCCTAATTGCTTGGGTACTAGTGGTGACTGGCTAAATGAACCTGTTACTTCTTGGAAAAATTGCAAATCTTTCCAAGTTATGGAGAACTTCGTCAAAAATATGAAAGTTGTGAATGATCCTGCCGAGAGAGCAATCAAGCTGATTAAAGATTTCAAAGACAGAATTGTTAATGATGAATCACAAAACCAATTTCTGGTAAAAGTTATAGAGCAACATCGACGCCTTCTTCCAGACTTCAAGAAAAAATCTTTGGCTGAAATGTATAATTATGTTAAGTGAGCGTTTATTGTGTAATGTTATGCAGAAGTATTTATCTTTTTAATTAAACTTTGGTATAATTTTTTAATCATTGTAAACGGAATTCATTTTTGTTTAAAAATAAATGCAAAAAAAAAAAGATGGGGACCTGAAATCAGGTTTGTTCCCACTCGAAATATACTGTAGCTGGCTTGATAAGCTGGTCTAATTTCGAGCCCATCGCCGCGAAGCTGCCTGGGATGATGCTTCAGGGTGGTAGTAACACCCCTAGAATATATAATTAATTAAAATAATATATTATTACCAAGAAAAAATAATATAGTCATATGTTTACTCACAGAGAAGCGGAAAAACTTTCGTTTTCTCAGTCAAATTTTTAGGTCCCATATAAATTGGGGGTGGGGTGGGGGTCTGATATTACCGGAACTCCAAAAACTGGTAACCATGTTGTTTCTTGCACCAATGCCCACAACATTAGCCCGTTGGACCATTAAAAATTTTAAAAAGTGAAATTATGGACCATCTTAGTGTGGAGGGAACCAACAGATCATGTCAGCAGTTGTTACTTCTGCATGGTGCCTCAAGTCAAGAAAGGTATTTGCAAGAAGAAAAAGTGGATTTTACAATATCCGAATATACCCTCTGCTATACGCCTGGTACCTCAAGGCGAAGGACTACCCGTTCCTGAGCCCCCACACTCATTCTCCCTGGAGTCAGAGGACGAGGAGAATGAAGGAACATGCGAAACTTGTGAGCCTTCAACTTCACAGGACCCTGAATTTGTTTGTAACTTGACATTTTCTAAACCGCACATGATAACTCAGAATGAATTAAACGACCTTATCAGAGATTTAGAACTGCCAAAGAGTAAGGCAGAGCTGTTGGGCTCAAGATTGCAGCAGTGGAATCTCCTCGCTGAAAATGTTAGTGTGTAAGTTTCGTGACCAGCAAAAAGATTTTGTCCCATTCTTCATCATGGAAGGTGACCTTGTAGCTTGCAACGACATCGATGGTCTGATGGCAGCTCTCAACATTATTCACAATCCTGATGAGTGGAGACTGTTCATTGATTCATCGAAGTTGAGTCTGAAAGCTGTTTTGTTGCATGTTGGCAACGTATTGCCATCAATTCCAGTTGGTCATGCAGTCCACATGAAGGAAACATATGACAACATGAAGCAACTTTTGAACTGCATAAAATATGACAAACATCAGTGGCAGGTTTGTGGTGACTTGAAAGTTGTCGCTATAGTGCTTGGACTGCAGCCGGGCTACACTAAGTATTGCTGTTTTCTGTGTGAATGGGGTAGTCGGGCTAGGACTTTTCATTCCATCAAGAAGGATTGGCCAATCACATTAATATAATCTTCGTAACATGATACAGTTTTGCCGGCATTTTCTCTAACTCTGCGAGGCTAAGGCTAACTCTGGCGAGGCTCTAACTCTGCGAGGCTGCCATGCGATGAATGATTTGCCGACATTATCAATATTATCTCTTTATATGGTCGAATTCGACTGGACTGACGTACGTAACTCATTTTATGGACTGATGGACGTAACTCGGACTGATGTACGTAACATATATATATATATATATATATATATATCACAATTATGTTCTTCACAGAACTGAGTAGTAAGGCTATCTAGTATCTAGGCTTAAGGATTTTCTGTCTGGATAACATCCGGTCGAGAATACAATGTTATAATCACATTGCCGTGTGCGTTTATGTGCGTATTTGTGTGTGTACGTGTGTGTACGTAAATTTGACGCACATTGCCCCCCCCCGCGTGTTGCAGCGGGTAATACTAAGCCGCTGCAGCAAGGTTGTGACGTAAACGAAATTGAAGCAAGAAATCAAATACCGTAGAATTAAACGATCACTAAACAAGAACTTTTACAAGATACAAAATAATATGCCTATCTACGATGGGTATGGGTATAGAATAAAGTAATGATAATAATAATAATAATAAAAATAATAAAATAATATATATAAATAAAAAATAAGACTGACCTTACTATGATGAGGAAATCCAAATGACCAACTGTTGTAGACAATCCTGATTTCGCTTAGCTGTTCATTGATTCATCGAAGTTGAGTCTAAAAGCTGTTTTGTTGCATGTTGGCAACGTATTGCCATCAATTCCAGTTGGTCATGCAGTCCACATGAAGGAAACATATGACAACATGAAGCAACTTTTGAACTGCATAAACTATGACAAACATCAGTGGCAGGTTTGTGGTGACTTGAAAGTTGTTGCTATCGTGCTTGGACTGCAGCTGGGCTACACTAAGTATGGCTGTTTTCTGTGTGAATGGGATAGTCGGGATAGGACTTCTCATTACATCAAGAAGAATTGGCCACTCCGACACTCATTGGAAGCTGGAACAAAAAATGTTCAGTATCCTCTACTTGTAGAATCCAGCAAGATTTTGTTACCACCTTTACACATCAAACTGGGCGTCATGAAAAATTTTGTTAAGGCTATAGAAAAAACGGGGGCCACTTTTAAGTACCTCGGTGGTAAATTCCCAAAGCTCAGTGAAGCAAAAATCAAGGAGGGTGTATTTGTTGGTCCACAGATCCGCGAGCTTCTTAGAGATGAGGAGTTCGACCGTATCGTAGGTGGTGAGGAGAAGAAGCGTGGAATGCTTTCCGGTTAGTAGCAACCAATTTTCTCGGAAATACCAAAGCTGACAATTACAGGGAGCTGGTGGAAAACCTGCTGTTGTCCTATCAAAAATGGGCTGCAATATGTCTTTAAAGATACATTTCCTCCATTCGCACCTGGAATTTTTTCCGGCCAACTACGGAGCAGTCAGCGATGAACATGGTGAACGTTTCCACCAGGATATCTCAGCGATGGAGAAACGCTACCAGGGGAAATGGAGTCCATCACTGTTAGCAGACTACTGCTGGACAATAACAAGAGATGCTCCAGAAGTTGAATACAAGAGACAAGCAAAGAAGCGACGGGTTGAATCAATATAAGTGACTGCATTATACAGGTATGTTACTAATATATGGTATACATATACTGTACGCAAAATGTGTAACTTAAATTTTCTTGGAAACTGTAGCCAATCGACTGTTTTTATGGTCATATTCGTTTTCAGCACCTCAAAATCCATAATAGGAAACACATTTTATCTCCGAAGTACAAACTTTTTCAAAATTTATAGACCAGTGTTATTGTATACAGCTTTCCTTTAGGAGTCATTGTTTTCTTACTATTCCGCCATTATGCTTTCGAATAGGCAAGGAAATCTTATAAACGACCTGCTTTCACTTCTTAGTTACACTGTAAGCTTGAGATGACCCAGGAATATTGTACAGTAGGGTGTATCATGCTCATTGAAACGCGAATTTCAAGATTGGCAGTATGTATTCCTATGTAAAATTAAATTTTAGGAGGGGTTTGTTTTCTTGAACCTTTGCTAAAAATCACGTTTAAGTGTTCAAATTTCCACTTTTTCGTTTTCTGGTTATGTACAGAACAGCTGTGCAGAACATACACTGTAGTACAAATGTAACAGACCGGTTTCTTACCAAACAAAACCATTGCAACAGCTGTTATAGGCTACTAGAGTTTCACTGTGATAATTTTCTATGTTTCAGATACAAAGCTTGGTGAAGATTGTGTAGCCACCATGGCTAGCAAGGACAAAAGACCAGAAAAAGTTCTGGTTCAAAGCTGAGTGATCTGGTGGGTCCAGGCAAGCAGTTATTTCCCATAGAAGTTCCAACCTGGAGAGCTGTTTCAGAGAGGAATCCTCCTCCAGGAAGAGAAGCTCCTTCTGGACGATATGAAGAGAGCTCAGTACCCTCTTCAAGATTTGGCTAAGGACTTGGCATCACTGGTACTGGCACAGTGGCGCAAAAGCAATGCCAAGTTCACTCCTGTGATCATTCAAGAGAGATCATTGCCAGGAAGATTCTTGTCAGGTGGAATGAAATGATTGACCTAGTGAATGGCAGAGTGAAGGCTGCAAAGAGAGAGAAGAGAATATCTGAACTTGATACATTGTTTGACATAACAACTTGCAGACATGATATCACTCTCTGTGGAACTGAAGCATCTGGCTGATCTGGCTGTGCTGCTAGAGTTCATGTCAACTGTGACTGTCCCCTGCCTCAGAAGATTCCAAGGCTAGAGCTAGAGTGGCTCCATTACCAGAGGATCAAAACCTCAGAAGTTTCTGGCTTCCGGATGGCATCTGTTGATGTGAATGAAACAGTGAAGCAGGTAAAGGCTGCTAAGAGGAAGGAGGAAGAACAGAAGGAAGCTGAGAAGAGAAACAGAAAAGAGGAAGAAGAAAAGGAGCTACTGCTTAGAGCTGATGATGGTGATAATGATGAAGATGAGGTGACTTCCTTGCAAGAGTCTCCAGGCAGAGCAGCTCCTACTGCTGACACAGATGTTTCCAGTACTGCACCAGGCACAAGCTCCAGTGTCAACACTGGCAAAGTCTCCACCTCTGCCAGGAGGAACTACAGGGATATCTCAAGCACTGCTGCGGCTGCAGTCAGGTTCAAGGTGGCAAACACTCCTGCAGCAGCCATTGCAACTGGTTTCTTGCAAGATCTCATCAAAGCTGGCCATTAGGGTGGAGCGAAAAATACTTTTTTTCTAGTATGAAATTCTAATAGTGATGAAAAGTTGCATTTAGTGGACGATATATACCTGCCAAAATATGAGTTCATTTGTTTAATATTTTCAGCTGCCACCAGGGGGCTAAAGTTAACACAATTTTGGGTAAAAAGGAAAAAAATGCTTCTATTTTAGGTTTATCAAACTATTATAAAATTTTATCTTAGAATTATCTAATAGTTTGATTAAGATTTTTAAATGATAAGAATTCGTTTTGTAAAAATGCCTTTTCATATGCTTAATATCTTCAGCTGCCACAAGAGGGCTGAAGTTAACTTAAAAATGACAATTAAGTATGATTCTGTATTTACTTGAAAAAGGGAACAGTAATAAATTAGGATGTCTCTCCTCCTTTATACTGGCTTGAGACAGTTAAGAAACGTTATTTCGTGCCTTAGCGGAGTTACCACCCTTTCCCCAACCAACCTCCCTCTAGAAAGGGTTCTTGCTGAAGACTATTTAGTAATTTGCTTTTGTGTCAAATTTTGGCTGTTTTTTCCTTGATTTTAATGTAGCACGAATCCAACCGTCTCTGTTTGTAGGTCCGCAGACTGATCCAGCGGCGTCTGTAACGAGCTTGACGCATCTCTCTACGGCTTGTGTATGACAAGGAAACTGAAATAATTCTGAATGAAGAGTAGTACCATGTTTGATGCATGATTCAATATCATCAAGAGAAACTCCTTTGGTTATCGGTGGTTCTGCTATCTGAAAATCTTGCCACATAATGAGATCTGTATAGTCTTTGGCATAAAAATTTATTTCTGGCACCTTAAAATACCTGATAACATCTGTTTCTTGAATGCATGCCCTTGCTTTTATGATACGCCTAAATCCCAACTGACGCACATGCTCCCTTTCATCAGCTATCATTGCAATGAGAATGTTTTCTTGATTTGCGTAATATGCATTTCGCTGAATGACTGAGTCATGTACTCTCCTAAGCTCTTCACGGAGATACCGGCTTCTTGCAATCATATGCCACATATGTTTAGCACCATATTGGCATAATGGTTTACGCTTTATCTGAAACCACATTGGTACGTATACCCTAACAATGAAAGTAGCTAATTCTTGTAAATTGCCTGAAGGATTCTCTGTGCTTGCATATAACCGCAGAGTCCTGTTTGCTGTGGTGAGCCACCTTGAATGTGATATATTGCCTGGACTCTTATGACTAAGACTCTTTGAGAATGTTCCACTTGATATAGCCTTGTGAATTTCAAGAAGGTATTTCTGGTCAGTACTTATGTCATCTACATCAACTTCACACATGTCCTCTTGAATTTCAATGGGTTTGAAGTTAACTATGGGAAGCTTTCACAGTCTGAAAGTGCTCGGCCAATTTCTCCTGAAAATGCTCTTGGTCCAGTAGTGGTACCATCCAAGTGATGAAACAGATGGCGCAATGGAAGTTCATTAAGGTGTAAAAGGCATATCAGCCACTGCAATGGCTTATTAAAGGCTTCTTCCAGTAATCTTATTGTGCCTCCAATACTACCAGTGTTAACCACTGTCGAATCACAGCCAACTGCAACGATGTTCCCTATATCAACATTCCTTTCTTTCAAGCAATTCACTAGCGCTGTGCAAATGTATTTAGCTTTGCCACTGGAAGGTGTCACATGTGCAAAGTACAGAGAGTGTGGTTCAGATATTATGCTGATATGCTCTTCGCGTTTGGTTCTTTGGTGGTTAGAGCCATCACTCTCCTGGACTTGAATCATTGTTTTATCCTTTCTGCCATCAAAGTATAATCCCCGCATGGTTTTTGGCTCTCCTATCTGTTGTAGTTCCTTTCTCTGTTTTTGTCTTTCACGTCTTAGCTTACTTCTGTCTATAATATTCCCTTTGTCTTCGGGAGTAACAATTTTAAGATCTGCCAATACTGCAGAAGCAATAGCAGCCCCAGCTCTGTCCGACATTTTAAATCTATCACAAGTAATTGCTAATGAAGGCAGTGGCTCACGCATCTGTTGTTCTGATATTGCATATTGAGTCGAGGTTGTATCTTCCTCATTATCTTCAGATATCTCTTCTAGTTGTTGAAGTTCACTTGTCTCTGTTTCGATTTGTAAGTTGGACGTATTGGTTATAGCAGCACTAGTTGTTTGTGAGGATTCCAGACGTGCTTTTTCCATTTCCTTTCGATGTTCTCTTGCTTGTAATCGTCTTGTGTGTGCTATGTCAATGCTTCCTATCACCATTATTCTGCGTGTTCGTTGGTCATTTAAAAAATCCTGCTCTTTTGGAGGGACTTTCTTACTCTTTTCACATGAGCATCTCCTAAACTCCTTACATTTGCAGGTGCAGATGTCAAACAAAGTGCATTTTGAAGTGTTTTCAAATCCTTCAAGCTGATTTTTGTACTTAGGTTGATCCTTGCGTGACTTGTATGGCTTTAATAAGGACCTGTATTTATCATGGTACACTCGCATCATCTGTAAAACGCGTGTATGTGAAACTATTGGCAAAGAGGCCTTCTTCCAAATATTTTCTACCTTTTGGAAACTGCCTCTGCTATTTCAGAAAATGAAGGCTCCTTGTTATTCATCTGCTCCTTCACTAAATGTTTTGTGAACAGGTAATCTTTCATAATGCAGTTATAAGTTGGTAGTTGCATATCACTCATCTCACAAGGTACTTCAAATATGGCACACTTCATATGTTCTCTAGTGAAATGTTTATATTTAGTATTTGATGCCATAATATTTTTAAGAAAAATTCACAATCACAAAATATCCTGTAACATCAAAACATTATATAATTAATATATATAATATATTTTATAAGTATATATAATATATTATATAAATATATAAATATATAAATAAACTAAAATTATATAATACATTATAACAAGCATTTTATAATAAAATCAATATTATCTCTATATAAATCACTTTAAAATAAAGTTTTATAATATTTGATCATATTAAAAAACTCTCCGATCAACTGAGCGACTAGGCCTACTACCTAAGAAGACAAGTGTTAACACACTGTTCTAATGACTCACAGAAAGAAATTCCTTCACACCAAAACCCTCCCCCACAACCCTCCCCAAACCCTCCCCCACAACATTCAGTAGTCTCAACATGACTCAGTTACTCTAAATTGTGTTAACTTCAGCTCTCTTGTGGCAGCTGAAGATATTAAGCATATGAAAAGGCATTTTTACAAAACGAATTCCTATCATTTAAAATCTTAATCAAACTATTAGATAATTCTAAGATAAAATTTTATAATAGTCTGACAAACCTAAAATAGAAGCATTTTTTTCCTTTTTACACAAAATTGTGTTAACTTTAGCCCCCTGGTGGCAGCTGAAACTTTTAAACAAATGAACTCATATTTTGGCAGACATATTTCGTCCACTAAATGCAACTTCTAATCACTATTAGAACTTCATACTAGAAAAAAAGTATTTTTCGCTCCACCCTACTGGCCATCTATCTGCTGATAAGGCATATCTAGCTGTTGACAGGATGAAGATGTGGAGAGGCAAGGAGTCTGTAATAGGTGCCTCGGTGGAGGCCCTGGAGAAAAGGACAGAGGGAGAGGAGATCAAGGGAATTTTCTGTGATGGAAAACAAGATAAGAAGACAAAGATCATGAGGTACAATGAAGAAACTGGCCGCTTACATCCGGATATTACAACTGAAGAGCACTATAGTGTTACCTGGGAACTTGAGGGGAAGTATCTCTTCCATTGTACACCAGAAGAACCTGAAGGAAATGAGAAACCTGCACTGAAGATAGCTCAGGCTCTGTTTGAGTGGATTAGTGCTCATGGTGCTAAATATACTATTGTGGTCCTTGGTGGTGACTCCACCAACACAAACACAGGACCTGATGGAGGAGCCATCACTCACTCGGAGAGACTGCTAGGTCACAAGTGTCACTGGCTGATATGCCAGTTGCATATTAATGAACTCACCCTCAGGCACATGATCATCAAGCTTCATGGTCCCTACACGCACAAGTCTGGGTTCAGTGGCCCAATAGGAAAACTTTTGGAGAAGATCAATGACATACCTGTCCACTTTAGCTTCAAGGCTCTGCCAGAAGAAGAAGATATAATTGAACTGCCAGAAGACATTGTACAAAACCTTAGCACTGACCAGAAGAAGTGCTACTTACTGATCAAAGCTCTCAAGACAGGAGATTTGAGCAAGGAAGTTGCTGGTCTGAAGTGTGACCCACTGAATCAGTCACGCTGGCTGACTACAGGTGAGGCTCTGTTGATGCTGTGGATGAGGCAGAATGGTCTGAAGGGGGAGGTGTTGAAGAAGCTGGAGGTGCTGCTGAAGTTCTGCCTGGGCTTCTACTTCAAAATGTATTTTGAGATGAAGGTGAAGCACCACATGAGGTACGGACCTCACCATATTATGACCGCTCTGGAACTGCTGAGAAGCCAGACCTCTGAAGTTAGGAACTTAATCACTCATGTGATAGTTCGTGGAGCATATCATGCTCACAGTGAGAACCTCATTGCCTCTCCTGTGCAGTGAGGATGAGGAGGAGAGGGCATGGGGGGTTGAGATGATGAAGAAGATCAGCGGTAAGTCTGAGTATGGAGACACGAGTCTGAGAACTCAGAGAAACCCTAAACTGAATTTTGATGCCACTTCTCCAATTACTCTGATTAATTGGGATGAGGAGAAACTGTATGAGCCAATCTTCACTTGTAAGATGTCAAGAGAAGTTGAGGAGCTTCTCGAGTCTCCACTTGAAGTTGAGAACTCAGTTCACACTCAAAGCTGTGAAAGAGCAGTCCAGGAAGTTTCAGCTGCAGCTCATGCAGTGTATGGGCAAGAGGGAAGACATGGTTTTGTTCGTGCTAGGAGCGATCACAGAGAATTGTTACCAGTCTTCAAGTCAAAGCAAGACATCATGAACATGTTTTAGATCTCTACAAGACCTGCTAGACAAATCAAGATGCTTTCAGAAGAAAAAAATCTCAAAACATTCAGTTGACCAGAATATTATTACAAGCTGGGGGTGGAGGAGGGACTTATACAAATATTAAAGAAGAAATGTAATTGCAAAAAAAATGTTGAACGTCACAGCAGCTTGCGGAAAGATGGGGACAGCTGCCATCACACTCAGTGATGCCGAAAAGAAAATAAATAAAAATTGGTGGAGGCGTTTCTGAAAAAAAAGAAAATGCAAGACCAAGAAAGAAGAACAAAAAGATTCTGCCTGATGAAGAGAACAGCCGCGAAATGTGGTGTATAGGAGACTAAAAATCATACAATTCCTTAGTTTTGGGCCATTTTGGGTGATTTTGGTTATTTTAGGGGTTATGAACCACTTTGGCTGATCTTAAATGGGTCCAAGCCTGCCCCTAGAAATGCTTAAGGGTGTATGTGAACAATATGGAACATATAGAGGTCATTTGAGGCTATCAAGTCTTTGAAATTGGCCAAAAATCCCATTTTTCGACAAAAAAGTGCGATTTTGAACACTTAAATGCGATTTTTCGCAAAAGTTGCAGAAGACGAACCCCTCTTAAAATTCAATTTTACATACGAATACATACTGTCAATCTTGAAATTTCAAGTTTTTCAATATTCGACATGAGCATGATACAGTTGATACACCCTATTGTACAGTACCTTTCGATCATTTCACGGAGGTCAGTCTGGCGGCCCACATTAGATGCGTTTTAATAAAAGTATTATTTCACTTATTATTTTGAGACGTACTTATATAAGTATGTGTTATTTGGTTCGACAATAATTCTTTTCATATACCTCTCTTAGGATTTGACGATTTTAGAGTCGAATCCATCCGGGATAAGTATATATATATATATATATATATATAATATATATATATATATATATAAGTACAGGGTGTCCCATAAGTCTGGAACCATACGGTAAAATAAGTAATTCATGTTTTTCCGTTTATGTAAGTGCCCATGATGTCTTTGAGTAAGGAAGAACGCATCCAGGTAATTCTGCTCGTCGGAAATCGGAGTCAGAGGGAGAACGCTGAGGAATTTAACAGATTGCATCCGGACCGCGCGCCGATAACACACAGCTGTGTCGGCAAACTTGTAGCAAAGTTCAGGGAAACGGGATCCATAGGAGAAGAACCACGCAGTTGACCTCCGAGGACATCTACCGACGATGACACAGCCGCTACCATCCTCGCTCATTTCACAAACAGTCCCCAAAAGTCTCTTCGGCGGTTGTCCGCTGAGACAGGAGTGTCGAAAAGCAGCGTCCACCGCATTCTTCAAGCACACAAATGGCATCCTTACAAACTTCATATCCTGCAGAAATTAAGGGAAGATGATCCAGACCGACGGATGGAATTTTATGAATGGACTACGGAACAATGTGCTTAAAATGCCAATTTCCCGTCCACCATTCTGTTCAGTGATGAGGCTGTTTTTTAAGCAAATGGTGAGGTGAACCGACAGAACACCCGCTACTGGTCGCAAGACAACCCTCACTGGTTTACTGCATCAAAGGATCAAGGTGTCGCTCGTGTGATGGTATGGTGTGGCATTTGGAAAGACCGTATCATAGGCCCCTTCTTTTTTGATGACACTATCACAGGAAACGCCTACTTACGTATGCTCAACGAGGAAGCATTCCCCAGTGTCTTGAACGCAGATGGGGATTTCCCAACATGGTTCCAGCAGGATGGTGATCCTGCCCATTACAGCATCCGGGTAAGAGAGTGGATGCACCGACAATTCCTTGGTCATTGGATAGGACGTCGAGGGGCTGTGGAGTGACCGGCGAGGAGCCCCGATCTCACCCCATTGGATTTTTATCTCTGGGGTCACTTGAAGGCGTTGGTCTACGCTGAGAAAATTCAGAGTGTTACACATTTGCGGGAGCGCATCATCGACGCATGGAACACCATTCGCCGTGTGTTTGCTGACTGGATATCTCGTCTGCATTCGTGTATCAATAATAATGGTGGACACATTGAACATGTTCTGTGAATAAAAGCCGTTTTTATTGCCGTTTTTATCATTTTGCCCTATGGTTCCAGATTTATGGGACACCCTGTATATATATATATAATATATATATATATAATATATATATACTGGACATAAGCAAAACAAGTGTACTTAATTTCTTATAAAAAATAGAGCGGCTAACTCAATTCATTTTAAAATGCCCGGCAAATTAGTATTCATTCAATTATAATATACGTAAGACGGATATTTAAGTGTTTTAAAGAACTATATGTATTAAATCCAGGTAAGGGGCGAATAAATAGCGCGGATTCGTCAAAATCGCCCTTGTTTATAATCAGCGAATGATCTATTTTTTTGGCTAATAGACAGTAAATTTTAATCATCAGGTACTTATTCGTCACACACACACACACCACACTGAGAACAAAAAGTTTATTTCTCATATAAAGGAGGTGGTATTGGTCCTGTAAAGAGGAAGATGCTTATAGTTGAGTATGTTTGTCTGATACCACGCTAAATAAAATTCAAACATAACATTATCCGAATAAGAGTTTTTTTCATAGATATCGCGGAATGAGTTATACATTTATTTTGCACACAATAGACTGGATATGTTAAAATGGGCAAAACGAGTGCAAATGAGATTTATACATTAGGTATAAAATAAATATCCTGGAGAACATCTCCCGATTTAATGGTCCCGTGTGCGGTTTTATATACGAAATGCAGTGTATATACGTTGTGAAATATATAATTGGAATTGATTCAGGGTCGGAGCAAATATTACTGATGGAGTATGTTTATTATTAATGTTCGAAAGATCCAATACACGCCGAAGAAGTTCAGAGCTAAAATGATGAAAAGGCTATAAATATCTTACATCTCTTAAATTAATATAGGAAAATATTGGATGATATTAAGAGAGAGGACTTTATTACGAACGAGAAAGGATTGAGTAAAAAATTATGTTTTGGAATGAACGATGTTAAAGTGCGTGGGAGAGTGAAGAAATCGGTATTTGGATAGAGTCTGAGAAATGTTCCGCGGAACACAATCTGGGAACCCCTGGGATAGACTATAAATAAACGTGATGCAGAAAATTAATATTTTATCTTAAAAAGCGTCCTCAAGAAATGACGCGGGGTAATAAAAGTATTGTATAAGAAGGGTTCAACATCTTTGTATAATCAATTTGATATGCACTGTAAAGGAAAAAACGTAAAACGAAAGATAGGAAAATATCATGCTGTTTTAGTATTTCGTTCAAAGGGTTTCTTTACAACCATTTGAATTGTGTCTTTAAACCTTTTTATTAGAAATGTGATATTCTGCTTGGTACTGTATCGCCGCAGAGAAAATTGTCGCTCCAGTGAGATCCTCCGAAAGGGTTACTACGATGTGATAGTGTGGGTCAGATATTAATTAAGGAATATAACATGGGGTCGTTTATACAGGATGGTTTATAGGCGTTGTGATCAGAGCGCATTAATTTTTACTCGCACTGTGATATTTTATCCCTTTTGTACTGCAATGTCTTAATGTATCGAAATGTCGCAGTTACAGTATGTCTCAGATTTCGTTCCTTAATTCGATGTCCGTTCGCTTAAGCATACTGGAATAAATGAACATTCAAATAGTTTTGGGATGCAACGAATAAGTACTTTATATAAGTGAAGCACGAACTTGTTGCAAATGTTGTTCTTAAGTAAGGACTTCAAATGTTGTTCTTTAGCAAGGATTTGAAGTGCTTTTGGAAATTACATGGAAGCATAGACTCTGAGGTGAGATGTTTTACAGTGAAGTGAATTAAGCAAAGAGTTGAAATTATTAATGAAGTGTTTTGAATTAATTACTTTTGGAAATTTAATTGAAGTGAAATTATTTATTAAAATGTTTTTGAAGTTATGTGCTTTTGGATCATGCAAGGACATTGAAGTAAAGTTATTAAACAAATGTTTTTATGTGCTTTTGAATTAAACAAGGATTTGAAATTAAATTAAATTCTTTTGGAATTTAGTCGATGTGAAATTATTTATTAAGTGCTTTGAAGTGAAATTCTTTGTAAATTTAATTGCTGTGAAATGATTTGAACGGCTTTTGAAAATTTAATTGTTGTGAAAAGAATGATGTGCTAATTCTTTGGGAAATTTAATTACATGGAAGCAAGGACTTTGAAATGTTTGAATTGTTTTTATGTTCTTTTGGATGGAGACAAGGAATTATATTCTCTCGAATTGACGCAAGGAATTATGTTCATAATCAAGGTAAATTAATACTTCTCCATTTGGTTTGAAAAGCAGGGTTGATTTGTATATTAAGATTTAATCAGGATGAAAAAGCAGCGGCGATTTTTTTTTTTTCGTTAAAAACACATGAATTAGTTATATACGAACGAAACAAGTTAATATATATTTCGAATGAATCATGTGGGTGATGTTTTTTGTATTAATCGAATAATACCTTTTTGCTAAAGCCATTCATTATATATGTCTCACGCAGTGTGACATTAATAGAATCCGCGTCACTCTACATATTTGCTTCAATCCTGTCCTATGGATTTATTCGCTGAATAACTTCTGGTTAATTGCTTTTGATGGAAATTATATACGAGATGTTTTAATGAATTTAGTTATTTACAATCGCCTTGAAGTTTTATTCTTAAGGTTTGTATATTACCTAATGAATGTTTTTTTTTTTGTTTTAATATACACATAACTTAGAATTCTGTGCCACTCTACATATTTGCATCAATCCTATTCTGCGAATTATTCGCATTTTATTGATGCATTGGGAACATCTGTCTTTATAAATATGGGAACATCTCTCCTTTAATTAATATCGGGCATCCTCTCCTGTTTTTTTGTGTTTATTAACGCGCCGTCATTTCTGCCGCTGATGGCACTACCACTGTAATTGTTATAACCCGTTAATAATATATATGTATAGTCATTTCGAGCCGTGGGTTGTACCGAATATATAAACGACAGAAATAAAATTAAATGAGCGTATGGAATATATAAACGATAGAATTACTGGAAGACAAAAATGATTGTACAGGTTATATAAACGACAAAAATAGTTGTGAGGTTAGGGATATTGAATTTTTGTTATAAGGGATAACTGAACATTTTAGTATGGCTCAATGATATTGAATTTTGTTATATATATATATATATATATATATATGATACACACAGACAGTGCAAGGAACAAGGAACTCTTCTGAGTCATTCCCATCTTGAAACGGACATGTTATGTGCCTTGAAAAGTGGACGCTCAATTCTGCCAGTTGAGGTTTAAGTTTTGGTTTTTGGCTAAAAATATAATAGTTACCCCTTTTTCTTTTTCTTTGATGCATTCAATCTGACGTGAAGGCAGCGAGTCTTTTGCTTATATTGAGGTTCTAAATGTAGCATGGCTAGGTGCTTTCCCTAGATCCATGTCCCAAAGCTTGATCCTGTCTGCTTTGCAGATAGCTGGTGAGGGAAGCTATATTTATGGGACCTCTTTGCGAGTGACCCGTTGCCCACGTCGGGCTAGCATCATGAAAAAGAAAAACTATGGTATTTGTCATTTACCATTACTTATTCGGACTATAGTGGATTTAATTATCCCAGAAGAGTTCCTTGTTCCATGCACTGTCTGTGTGTATCATAAAAAACTCAGGGGACCATTCTGAGTTCATTCCCATATATATATATATATGATACACACAGACAGTGCATGGAACAAGGAACTCTTCTGGGAAAATTAAATCCACTATAGTCCGAATAAGTAATGGTAAATGACAAATACCATAGTTTTTCTTTTTTATGATGCTAGCCCGACGTGGGCAACGGGTCACTCGCAAAGAGGTCCCATAAATATAGCTTCCCTCACCAGCTATCTGCAAAGCAGACAGGATCTAGCTTTGGGACATGGATCTAGGATTTAAAGCAGCCTAGCCCTGCTACATTTAGAACCTCAATATAAGCAAAAGACTCGCTGCCTTCACGTCATAAAAAACTCAGGGGACCATTCTGAGTTCATTCCCATCTTGAAACGGACATGTTATGTGCCTTGAAAAGTGGACGCTCAATTCTGCCAGTTGAGGTTTAAGTTTTGTTTTTTGGCTAAAAATATAATAGTCACCCCTTTTTCTTTGATGTATTCAATCTGACGTGAAGGCAGCGAGTCTTTTGCTTATATTGAGGTTCTAAATGTAGCAGGGCTAGGCTGCTTTAAACCTAGATCCATGTCCCAAAGCTGGATCCTGTCTGCTTTGCAGATAGCTGGTGAGGGAAGCTATATTTATGGGACCTCTTTGCGAGTGACCCGTTGCCCACGTCAGGCTAGCATCATGAAAAAGAAAAACTATGGTGTTTGTCATTTACCATTACTTATTCGGACTATAGTGGATTTAATTTTCCCAGAAGAGTTCCTTGTTCCATGCACTGTCTGTGTGTATCATATATATATTAAGGAATATAACATGGGGTCGTTTATACAGGATGGTTTATAGGCGTTGTGATCAGAGCGCATTAATTTTTACTCGCACTGTGATATTTTATCCCTTTTGTACTGCAATGTCTTAATGTATCGAAATGTCGCAGTTACAGTATGTCTCAGATTTCGTTCCTTAATTCGATGTCCGTTCGCTTAAGCATACTGGAATAAATGAACATTCAAATAGTTTTGGGATGCAACGAAATAAGTACTTTATATAAGTGAAGCACGAACTTGTTGCAAATGTTGTTCTTAAGTAAGGACTTCAAATGTTGTTCTTTAGCAAGGATTTGAAGTGCTTTTGGAAATTACATGGAAGCATAGACTCTGAGGTGAGATGTTTTACAGTGAAGTGAATTAAGCAAAGAGTTGAAATTATTAAATGAAGTGTTTTGAATTAATTACTTTTGGAAATTTAATTGAAGTGAAATTATTTATTAAAATGTTTTTGAAGTTATGTGCTTTTGGATCATGCAAGGACATTGAAGTAAAGTTATTAAACAAATGTTTTTATGTGCTTTTGAATTAAACAAGGATTTGAAATTAAATTAAATTCTTTTGGAAATTTAGTCGATGTGAAATTATTTATTAAGTGCTTTGAAGTGAAATTCTTTGTAAATTTAATTGCTGTGAAATGATTTGAACGGCTTTTGAAAATTTAATTGTTGTGAAAAGAATGATGTGCTAATTCTTTGGGAAATTTAATTACATGGAAGCAAGGACTTTGAAATGTTTGAATTGTTTTTATGTTCTTTTGGATGGAGACAAGGAATTATAATCTCTCGAATTGACGCAAGGAATTATGTTCATAATCAAGGTAAATTAATACTTCTCCATTTGGTTTGAAAAGCAGGGTTGATTTGTATATTAAGATTTAATCAGGATGAAAAAGCAGCGGCGATTTTTTTTTTTTCGTTAAAAACACATGAATTAGTTATATACGAACGAAACAAGTTAATATATATTTTCGAATGAATCATGTGGGTGATGTTTTTTGTATTAATCGAATAATACCTTTTTGCTAAAGCCATTCATTAATATATGTCTCACGCAGTGTGACATTAATAGAATTCCGCGTCACTCTACATATTTGCTTCAATCCTGTCCTATGGATTATTCGCTGAATAACTTCTGGTTAATTGCTTTTGATGGAAATTATATACGAGATGTTTTAATGAATTTAGTTATTTACA
Organism: Bathynomus jamesi; assembly: GCA_023014485.1. Classification (NCBI taxonomy): domain Eukaryota; kingdom Metazoa; phylum Arthropoda; class Malacostraca; order Isopoda; family Cirolanidae; genus Bathynomus; species Bathynomus jamesi. Next base: position 712,136 of record JAJOZX010000855.1, on the reverse strand, counting down.
AATCGCCTTGAAGTTTTATTCTTAAGGTTTGTATATTACCTAATGAATGTTTTTTTTTGTTTTAATATACACATAACTTAGAATTCTGTGCCACTCTACATATTTGCATCAATCCTATTCTGCGAATTATTCGCATTTTATTGATGCATTGGGAACATCTGTCTTTAATAATATATGGGAACATCTCTCCTTTAATTAATATCGGGCATCCTCTCCTGTTTTTTTCGTGTTTATTAACGCGCCGTCATTTCTGCCGCTGATGGCACTACCAGCTGGTAATTGTTATAACCCGTTAATAATATATATGTATAGTCATTTCGAGCCGTGTGGTTGTACCGAATATATAAACGACAGAAATAAAATTAAATGAGCGTATGGAATATATAAACGATAGAATTACTGGGAAGACAAAAATGATTGTACAGGTTATATAAACGACAAAAATAGTTGTGAGGTTAGGGATATTGAATTTTTGTTATAAGGGATAACTGAACATTTTTAGTATGGCTCAATGATATTGAATTTTTGTTATATATATATATATATATATATATATATGATACACACAGACAGTGCAAGGAACAAGGAACTCTTCTGAGTTCATTCCCATCTTGAAACGGACATGTTATGTGCCTTGAAAAGTGGACGCTCAATTCTGCCAGTTGAGGTTTAAGTTTTGGTTTTTGGCTAAAAATATAATAGTTACCCCTTTTTCTTTTTCTTTGATGCATTCAATCTGACGTGAAGGCAGCGAGTCTTTTGCTTATATTGAGGTTCTAAATGTAGCATGGCTAGGTGCTTTCCCTAGATCCATGTCCCAAAGCTTGATCCTGTCTGCTTTGCAGATAGCTGGTGAGGGAAGCTATATTTATGGGACCTCTTTGCGAGTGACCCGTTGCCCACGTCGGGCTAGCATCATGAAAAAGAAAAACTATGGTATTTGTCATTTACCATTACTTATTCGGACTATAGTGGATTTAATTATCCCAGAAGAGTTCCTTGTTCCATGCACTGTCTGTGTGTATCATAAAAAACTCAGGGGACCATTCTGAGTTCATTCCCATATATATATATATATGATACACACAGACAGTGCATGGAACAAGGAACTCTTCTGGGAAAATTAAATCCACTATAGTCCGAATAAGTAATGGTAAATGACAAATACCATAGTTTTTCTTTTTTATGATGCTAGCCCGACGTGGGCAACGGGTCACTCGCAAAGAAGTCCCATAAATATAGCTTCCCTCACCAGCTATCTGCAAAGCAGACAGGATCTAGCTTTGGGACATGGATCTAGGATTTAAAGCAGCCTAGCCCTGCTATATTTAGAACCTCAATATAAGCAAAAGACTCGCTGCCTTCACGTCATAAAAAACTCGGGGGACCATTCTGAGTTCATTCCCATCTTGAAACGGACATGTTATGTGCCTTGAAAAGTGGACGCTCAATTCTGCCAGTTGAGGTTTAAGTTTTGTTTTTTGGCTAAAAATATAATAGTCACCCCTTTTTCTTTGATGTATTCAATCTGACGTGAAGCAGCGAGTCTTTTGCTTATATTGAGGTTCTAAATGTAGCAGGGCTAGGCTGCTTTAAACCCTAGATCCATGTCCCAAAGCTGGATCCTGTCTGCTTTGCAGATAGCTGGTGAGGGAAGCTATATTTATGGGACCTCTTTGCGAGTGACCCGTTGCCCACGTCGGGCTAGCATCATGAAAAAGAAAAACTATGGTGTTTGTCATTTACCATTACTTATTCGGACTATAGTGGATTTAATTATCCCAGAAGAGTTCCTTGTTCCATGCACTGTCTGTGTGTATCATAAAAAACTCAGGGGACCATTCTGAGTTCATTCCCATATATATATATATATATATATATATATAAAATAATATATATATATATATATATAATGCGCCTCGGTGGTGTAGTGGTTAGCGTCGCTGACTACGAATCCATCGGCCTCGGGTTCGAGACCCGTGACTGCAGCCGGCGCGCAGCAAAACCCAGCTGTTCATCCTTCCACACAATGAAGAAAGTGGTTGGTAGATAAATGGGTACCCTAGGTGGCCTAGACGCTGGGCTGCTGGTGGGGCGTGGTTCGGATTCCACGTTAAACTGTAGGTCTAAGGTGGAGTGAAAAACTTGACCTTCGTCAGAATGAACAATTCGGGGGGAAGCTAACTAAAGGTATATACATAAGGGATAACAGTACATATTTTGGGGATATTGAATTTCTCTCTTATTACTACCTTAATAATATTGGCCTGGACTGTACATGTCTACCTTAATAATATATATACTGTATATATATATATATATATATATATATATATATATATATAACGTTAATGGTATATAACTTACTCTCTAAATGTGGGATCAATTAAGTTTGGTTCATTATGTTATAAAAAGGGAAAATAAATAAAATAAATATCTGGCAACCATTAAAATAAATATCTGCAGTGGGAGCATCTCTCTCAGTCAATAAATAAATAAATGATTGTACGGAAACTATAAACGATAGAAATAACTGAGGTTGGGGCTATTGAATTACTCTCTTAATATGGCTCTGCCAATGTATATGTATACGGCTTCTAAGTCAAGTGATTCTCTCTTAATAATAAAATAAATAATTAAATATCCAGCAACCAAGTCACTTGGCACCTTCTAAGTTTGATTCATTATGTTATAAGCCGCGGTAGTGTGAACATCTCTCCATTAATATATATGCAAGGGAAAATAAATAATTAATAATATATATATATATATATATATATACAAAGAAAAATAAATAAATCTCTTGCAACCTCCACATATACCTGGCAACCAAGTCAGCTGAGACTAATTCATTAACAATATATATGTATACCGTTAATGATATATAATTACTCTCTTAATGCAAGTCAATAATTTCTAAGTCACTTAAGTTTGACTCATTATGTTATAAACCATCTCTCCATTAATATATATATATATATATATATATATATATATATATATATATATATATATATATATATATATATATATATATATGAGGGGTCGCGCGTCTTAAGGTACCTAAGCGCCACCAGAGGCGAAAACGTGTTTTCGATGGATATCACTATTTTCACCCTTCCTCTTTCGCGTGGTTTGGGTTATAATGACCTTACGACACAAGAAGTATGGTTGAAAACCTTATGAAGCGAACTACTTTTTTTACCCCTATCGCCAGCCAAAAGTTCACCAAAGTTCGGCATAATAAGAAAATTAAAAAATTAAAAAAATATATATAAAATATAAAATATGAAAATCTATTCCAAAAACTCATCAACATCTTCATTAGCATGCTTAGAACTCTAATTTAGCCAAAAAATGAACGTTCTAGCTCAATTAATAACAGATACTTTTGCCAGAATATTGCTGAACTTTGGAGGCGATTTCTGGCAAATTTTAATTTTGGCGCTTAAGTACCTTAAGACGCGCACCCCTCATATATATATATATATACAAGGGAAAATAAATATCTGGCAACCATTAAAATAAATATCTGGAGTGGGAACATCTCTCTGCCTTTAATAATTAAAATTAATTCGCTATCTTGCAACCCCCTCTAGAACATATACTCTCTCCATTAATAGATAAACAAATAGCGCTATCTAGCAACCTCTCCATATATCTGAGGACCAAGTCAATTAAGATTCATTATGTTATAAGCCATGCCACCCTGAACATCTCTCCATTAATATATAAATAATTATTCTATATCTTGCGATCATTAATATAAATATCTGCAGTGGGAGCATCTCCTCTCTGCCTTTAATAATTAAAATTAATTCGCTATCTGGCCGCCGTTCAAATAAATAGCGCTATCTGGCAACCCCCTTTAAGTAAAAAGCCTGCCAAGCTAGCTGAGGATGGTTCACTATGCTGCGTGACACGCCAGCGAGAACAGCTCCTTTCTCTTAGGTTAATAAATAATTAAAATAAATAAACTAATTCGCTATCTGGCAACCTCTCCATATATATGTATATGTTAACCCCCCCGTCTATGGCCTTGGGCGGTTCGAAGTTGATGGGGGTTCTGGTTAGGTGGCAGCAACGGATTTGTTACTCTGGAGTATCTGGTACCGTATAGGGAATCGCAGAAGTTGCTCTTATACTACTCTCCGATTTCTTTTTGTAGTGGATCGGAGGATTCTGTGGAGTTTACTAAATTATCTGAAGGTTCCCCGAGTCTTCTTGTAACGTATCGGGAAATTATTTTTCTCTATTTAAGACTACGTTCTCTGAAGAGAGCAAGGCTCGAAGGAGAAGACAAAGATTTTCTCTTACTGTAGTCTGTAGTTTACTGCTAAAATGTTACAAGTAATGCTCAACCTCTAAGTTAGATCAGACAAATCAGAATGAACATTGGAGAAATTTAAAGGACTTATATACGAAAATTTTTCATGATATCATTATTTTTTTAATGCTGATCTGTTTTGTTTTTTAGTCTCAGTAGGCTGATTTATTTTGCAAAATATTTAAAGACAAAAAAATATTTTAGCTCTAGAAATGTCTAGACTGCTAAGCAAGAGGAAGCCATATTTTTATTTTAAACCGCATATTGACAGATCGGATGTTATCATGATCTGCCGGGTTAATTAAAAACAGAAATTGAAATATGCCTTCCATCACGAATTATAATCGAACACGCACTTGAGCAAAAATTAAATGCTTAAAATACAAAATTAAACGTTAAGCAGGACATGACTTCATCTTTTACAACGAAGAGAGAATGTATACGGGAAATGAACATTGCAGAATTTAACATGATTTCATTATTAAGCTAAATCTAAAAAAATGATTAAGTACTTTAAAAAGAAATAATTCACCAATTATTCAGCGAAAATAAAATAGAAAAATCAAAAATTTATCCAAATTCGTGTTATGCGACTTTGGACTCTGTGTGTAAAAATGAATACCTATATGAATATAAATATTCATAAGAATATAAGGATTATATAAATATACGAATTATACGAATGAACATAAGAATTATATGAATGAATATAAGAATTATATGAATGTAGGAATTATTCATTGTTCATTTTTACAGGGCTCTCTCCTCTAGAATGATATTAATACAATAATATGACATCCTAACTAATTCTAACTAGATGATAACTAATGGTTTTTATAATACAGAATTATACACTCAACATAAGTCTGGGTGGTTAAGTCTAGTTCAGGCGGTATGAGGACCCACTATTGCGAATCGTCTTTTCACTACAAATATACCGAGGATAATACTGACGAGAGATGTTGGTAAATAATTGTTACTGGTTACAGTATTTGTAAGAGGTTATTCTGGTTTACATCCGAAAATTTAAAACGACTCAATTTATCTTTCCATTTAGGGGCATGAAGTCCGGGTAGGATGGTCACCAGTTTCATGGCTGAATTCAAGATTTTTATGGCAGGTTTGAATTTAGTTTCAGACAGAAAGGGATACGAGTTGTAATGTCATCATTATAAGGGGAACAATTTTATTTATATCTACGTCTTAAATTATACGGAGCTGTTAGTGGTGTGTAGATGTTTGTGGTGGTGTAGATGTTTGTGGTGGTGTTGATGTTTGTGTTTGTGTGCGGACTGGTCGGCCTCGCTTAGGTGGGAGAGGGGGTTGAACATTAAGCTCGGATTCTGAGTGTGTTCGTTTTTTTCATGAGGGTTCTAGTTCACGTGGTTGATGCATTTGCGGTCGGTATGTAGGGTTCATGCGTCGATCATTAATCGGTAAGGGTAGTGACGGAGGAGATGGTGGAGTTCCACTGATTGATCCTCAAGAAGGGGTTTCTCCAGGGTCTGATTCCGATGGGACTCTCGGTTCTGGGACCTCTTCTTGTTCAGAGATTGGCTCGAGTACAGGTGGTATTACGAGGTACCAAACTTCGTCACGGGTAGTGGTTTCTGCGGCGACCACTTCGGTTTTGTGGTCCCTGCTAGATTTGTTAATACCTTCATCTTTTGAAGGATAGGCGGCTCGGACGCCTGGCAGATGTTTTTTGGGAAGGTGTTGTTCGGTAGCTATTTTGGGTATAATTTGCGATGAGCACTTGGTGGTTTCACGCTCTTTATGTAACATCGCAAACCGACGATTATAGTCCGTTGACGGGGAAGACGCCTATGTTGCTCTTGCTCCATCTGTTTGTTTCGTTGGTCGAGGGCATATCGGATTATGTCAAAAATTTTGAAAGATCGTTCCACTGGTTGCTGATTTGCTTCTGCCACCTCGGAAGGTATTAGAACTGCCGGATCGATTTGGTCAGGCAAATCAAAAGGTAGCCGTTTGTTGTATTGATATAGGAGAGGACGAAATGAGGGGGTGTCCCCGATGGACACGTTATAGCCGTTGTTGATGGCTGTTTGCACCATGGGGAGGGAATAATCCCATGTACGGGAGGATGCATCGACAACATGGCGAAGTGCTTCTAAGATCTTCCGATTGTTTCTTTCCACTAAGCCGTTTGCCTGCGGATGGTATGCCACAATGTGTGTGTTTTTAATTTTACACATGTTACAGAGTGACTCGAACAGTTTGGAAGTGAAACTAAGGGCGTTATCCGAAATTAGGATGGAAGGAGTAGTATGGTTTTAGATGACGCGTTCCACTAGGGTGCTTGCCACAGTTACCGAGGTCTGGTTTGGAATGGCAACTACTTCGCTGTAACGCGAGAAGTGATCTGTAAACACAATGATGTACTGGTTTCCTTTTGATGTTTTAGGGAATGGTCCTAGTATGTCCATTCCAGTCCTTTGCCAGGGCCGTTGGCATACTGGATATTTATGCATGGGAGCTGTGGACGGTACGTTGCCTTTATGTTTTAAACAAGACGGACATTCAGCGGTGTATTCATGTACCTTTTTGTTCATTTAGGGAAAATGGTATCGCTCCAAAAGACTCTTGATGATGCGATCCAGCCCCATGTGGCCATACTCCTTTTGATGTTTTAGGGAATGGTCCTAGTATGTCCATTCCAGTCCTTTGCCAGGGCCGTTGGCATACTGGATATTTATGCATGGGAGCTGTGGACGGTACGTTGCCTTTATGTTTTAAACAAGACGGACATTCAGCGGTGTATTCATGTACCTTTTTGTTCATTTAGGGAAAATGGTATCGCTCCAAAAGACTCTTGATGATGCGATCCAGCCTCATGTGGCCATACAAAGGTGAGTCGTAACAAAGTCAGATGGCTACATCTACGAGATCCTTTGGTATTTCCACGAGGTCGTTTCCATCTTCGTTCCTAAAATGTACGAGCCCATCATTTAGGGTGTACTGTTCTTTTACCTTCGATGGTTCCTTTCGTTCCAGGCAAGCCCGAAGGTTCTGGGTGTGTTGGTCCTGTTGTTGCGAGTATTGCAGACATTCGTAGTCGAACACAGGAAGAGTTTCTATCTTATTCACTTGGATGTCGGGCTTGAGTCTCGACGATCCGTCTCGAATAACTTGAAGTTTTCCTGGTTTGTATATGATTTTTTGCCGCAAAGTCATGAATCAACAAAGCCCATCTCCTCAACCGACATTCAAGTAGCTCGTACCTGAAGACATACGTGAGTGGCTTATGGTCAGTTTTGATGGTTATATCGTAGCCGTAGACGATATTTCGGAATTTTTTCAAAGCCCAATATTCCGTATACCGCTAGGGCCTCTCGGTCCGTAGTGGAATGATTCCGTTGAAGTCCAGAGAGAAGCTGACTGACATAAGCAATGGGTAATTCCACACCATCTACATCCTGTAATAGGAGGGCTCGTAGTCCATAGGAGGAAGCATCTGTGGCTTGGACAAAGGGTTTGGTGTAATCGGGATATTGGAGGATGGGATGACAGGTTAGTTTACCGATTAAAGTTTCAAAAGCATGTTGGTGATCAGATTCCCAATTCAATTTAGTATTTTTCTGGAACAAATTGGTAATGGGTTTAGCAATGTTTGAAAATTGGGGGGATAAAATTTCGATAGAATCCGACAAATCCAATAAATACACGTGCGTCATCGATGGTTTTAGATACAGGGTACCTTTCCAGTGCTTCAAGTTTGGTTGGATCAGGTTTAATTCCAGTGGATGATAGTATAAATCCTAAGTATACCAGGGAGTCCTGTAAGAAGTTGCACTTTGAAAGTTTCAGTTTAAGATGTTTTTCTGAAACGTGATAGCACATTCTTAAGACGTTGAAAGTTTGTTTTTATATCCGAACTATAAACGATGATATCGTCAAGATAGACGAGAGCTTCGACACCTAATAGGTCAGAAAGTTCTATATTCATCAACCTAGGGAAATTAGCAGGCCCATTTCGGACTCCGAAAGGTAAAACCTGGAATTCGTAATGGCCTCGGTTAGTGGAGAAAGCAGTCAATGCCCGAGATTCGGGACTGACCTCCATTTGTCAATAACCGGATGCTAAATCGAGGGATGGAAAGAAGTTAGGTCTCCCTCCGTTCAGAATTGTTTCCTGCATGTTTGGAATAGGGAAACGGTCTAGGATGGTAATGTGGTTTAGGCGTCTAAAATCAAGTCAACATAATAAGATGGTTTAATATATAAATTATAAAGTACAACTTAATATAGAATTATTCTTAATATAGAGTAGGAGATTAAAATAGTTTATAATATTTAGAGATTAGCTAGTTAGGGAAAATGTAAATTTATGGGCAACTTAACTTATTAAGCCTTCCCTTTTTCGTAAATATGAAATATTGGTGCTGGTTAAGTATGCGGTCTACCTACGATTCGGCGGTCTACCTTTTAATTATAGCTTCTTATCTTGTTTACTAATTGTTTGTTTACATCCCATTGTCAATCGCCCTTGACGATTGGTTAGGTTTAGTCATGATATTTTCGTTAGTTTTAACGAAAATATAATGATTAAACCTAACCAATCGTAGGTAGACCGCATACTTAACCAGCACCAAAATATTTTTATATACGAGTAATTACACTTTGAAATGAGTATAAACTGTCATAAACTATTCCATTATTTTACTGAGTAATAAAACTTTTTCATATAATTCTAGCTACGGGATAGTATGAGTAACAAATTTTTTTGTTGTTTATTGTGGAGTGAGCAAAGGAAAATCATTTAAACAAATTTGAAATGTAAAAATGTGAAAATTGAAAGTTTTTACATTAAATTAATAAAATTTATGAAGGGAATTAATTTTTAAAAAATACAGGCAAAGAATCGGCATCGGTATCGGTATCGGCTAATTTTTTAATCGATACATCACTAATATATATATATATATATACTTTTTCTGTTACTTTTGTTGATTTGAACAATTGTTCAGGATATATACAGTATATACTGCTGTCTCTGCTAAAATCTTGGACACATTGCATTTTTCCACTGTGATGCATGAGGAAACTAAAACTTCGTATTCAATAAAGTTACACTGGATCACCTGAAGATCAGGGCCCCCAGCCTTCTCAAGTTAGCCTTATACGGCTAACTAACGAAAATATCACGACCTAACCTAACCAATCGTTAGGTCAACTGTATGCCCTTGACGATTGCTTAGGTTAGGTCGTGATATTTTCGTTAGTTAACCTTATAAACTTACTAAAGAAGGCTGGGGGCCATGATCTTTAGGTGATCCAATACACTTTCAATGAAATGAAAATCAAATTGAAATAACGATATTTATACAGAATATACCTTGATATAAACTAATAGCGAGTGTTTCCACACTTTTTCTTTAAAACCCCTGAAATTCTTCTAGGGACAGTTTCAAATAATTTGCAAAAATGTTGGACACATTGCATTTTTACACTGTGATGCATAAGAAAGCTAAAACTTCGTATTCAATACAAATACACTTTTAATGAAAGGAAACTCAAATTGAAATAACCATATTTATAGAGAATATACCTTGATATAAACTAATAGCGAGTGTGTCCACACTTTTCCTTTAAAACCCCTGAAATTGTTCTAGGGACAGTTTCAAATAATTTTGTTATAAGCTCATGTGATCTGTTGTTCCACGGTTCTTCCAAGACTTCCACAGATCATATAAATTGTTGGGATTCTTTTTTACTTTTTCTTTATCCAAATAGTCCCATACAGTTTCAATGACATTGAGATCTGGGCTTTGAGGGGGCCATACCATGCGTTGGAGAACTCCACCTTCCTCTTTTGTTTGCAAATAGGTTTTAATTATTCCAGCTGTGTTCTTTTGATCATTATCTTGCTGTAATATAAAGTTTGGACCAATAAGCCTCGCACCACTAGAGAGAGCAGGGTGGATCAAATTCTCTTTGTACCGAGCATCAATTGTCAGCAATTTTCCAACACCACTTGAGGCGATGCACCTCCAAACTTGAACTGAACCTGTTCCATGCTTAACTGTTAGCTTCAAGCAAAGCTTTATATAGTTTTCTGTTGTTCGTTGTCTCACATACTCTCTTTGTATCACATCCAAATAATTGAAACTTTGACTTGTCCGTCCAAAGCACCTTTGACCATTACTCCATAGTCCAATTTCTGTGTTCTTGTGCATATTTTAGCTTTTTAATCTTGTTCCCCTTTCTTAATAGAAGTTCTCTTACTGCAACACATCCTTCAATTCCCGATTTCAAAAGTGACCTTCGTACTGTTGATGGATGGACAACGACACCCGAGCCTTCTGCCAGTCTATTGCCGATTAAAAACTTGTTTTCTTTCTATTCTTTAAATATAGTATCTTCAGCTATTGCTCATCCTTGTCAGACAGTTCTCTGAACAAACCCTCGAAATCCCCTATAAGATATCACTGCCTCACTACAGATCACCCTACTGACCCCTGTTTTTCCCAAATAATAAACACCACCACCAGCAACAACCAACTAACCGACCTCTACATTTTGGAATCGTTACACATTCGAAAAGCTAAACCCACCCTAAACGATTACAGTTCCGCTTTCGACGTACTAATCACAGGACAACATCAATTTTGTAATTTTTCAGTTTTTAACTTTTTAAATCTTTTAAGTTTTTGTATTGTAGCTCTGTGCCAATATTTATTATGAGACATACTGAAGGATTTATAAAATAAGTTTTAATCAGTAACTTTATTTTAATGTTAAGTTCATTCTACAAATATGTTTTTATTTTAATATTTTGTACTACCTTTTACCTTTTTAATATTTTATAATTTTTAGAAACACTGAAGATGGAAAATTATTTCCGAAACGTCTGTATATGAAACAAAAATTATAAATGTTTGGGTTTTCCTGTTTATTCTTAAACTGCGCTTTTCTACTCCTAGGAGCAAACCTTTAAATGATATTATATTATATTATACAGTAGACCTCATAAACGAAACATAATATAGAGTTTTCGGATCATATGTAGAATTCGGACCCCAGGTAACCCTAATGGAGAATACAGACCCCAACTTTCCCCTAATGTAGAATCCAGACCCCAACTTTCCCCTAATGTAGAATCCAGACCCCAACTTTCCCCTAATGTATAGATTATAGAAGCCAGACCCCAAACGAATCGTATAAGGACATCAATAAACAACTTAAAGGTTCATAGAAAATTTTATTATTATTATCATAAATAAAAACCATTAAAATCACACAATTGTAAAATCTTATATCAAATGTAGAATTCGGACCCCAGCCTTCTTTAGTTAGCTTTATAAGGCTAACTAACGAAAATATCACAACCTAACCTAACCAATCGTTAGGTTAACTGTACGCCCTTGATGATTGGTTAGGTTAGGTCATGATATTTTCGTTAGTTAGCCTTATAAAGCTAACTAAAGAAGGCTGGGGTCCGAATTCTACATTTAATCCAATCTTATTAAGTGAAAGTTTAATTAAAAGGATATTGTGAAAAAATGGTATCATAAAATTGGAAAAACGTATTGTTTATGTGTCTTTCATGCCACATAAATTCGTCTAAGTATGAATTTAAGTGTGATCTCCTACATCCATGCATTGATTTAATAAAACTTTTTTGGCGATTCCAATAGCTTTCAATAGTTTGTGTGTGTACTAGAAACTCAAATAGTTAAAGAGTAGCTTAAACAAGCCAAATGAAGAATACAGACCCCAACCTTCCGCTAATGTAGAATTCGGACCCCAACCTTGGTAGGGGTCCGAATTCTACATATGATCCGAGTTTTCTTCTTCCTAGAATTCTGTAGATTTCTCTCCCTTCCTTTTTTCTATTTTGAGTCCAGTAATGAAAATATTCAAATTTGACCTCCCATCACTCATCCCCACACCTAAAAATAAAATAAAGGAACGGGGCTGCCACTATACTCATCATTTGTTGCTGTTCCATATATAACTGTTGCATCATCAATGCTTCTCCCATCCATCATACTCTGCACCGCTCTGCAGAGTACGAAAATAATAAGTAAATATGAATATTCATGAGCCTCTTAAGTGGAAATTCAAAAATCGCCGCAAACAGATTACATTCAATGAACCAAATGGAGGATGGAATAAGTGCTCTTAATCATTCGCAATACACAACGCGAAATGTTTCGAAAATGGACAGAGTTTTTAGCTTTGATCGTTCTAATCTAATGGGATATATACTGTAAATACCTATAATATATATACATATATATATATATCTTACAGTCAATGTTCAAAACCACATAATTTATAAAATAGCTAAAATTTTTAGGTAATGTGTGAAATGCCTAATTCATTCAGTCAGTTTACAAATTAGTTGAAAATTCCAGACAATTTAAAAAGTGCCTAAATATTTCGACTGTTTATTTGACATATTGACTGAAAGGAATTAAGAAGTTGTTTAAGTACAATTTAGCCTTAGTTAGTTGATAATTTACCACAAAATTTTGTTAATTGATTGGAAGTCTACTTATGCCTGAAATATTATATGGTACGCTATGTATAAGGTGTGTATTTTTGGTGTCTTTCATGTGTGTAAGGTGTGGTGTTATCAAGAAGTTGTTTAAATATAATTTTCCCTTAGTTGGTTGATACAGTAATTTACCACAAATTTTCTTTTGACAGAGTTAAAGTCTAGAGGTCATAGTGGAAATCCCATGGCAATAGCGAGTTTCAGCTGATGGACATATTATTTTTAATGTTTCGAGCACCTCAGATTCTTTAGAGTGATAATGGTTGTGAATTTACAGCAGCCATCATCACGGAACTGAAGCTTCTTTGGCCTGACCTTTTAATGGCTCATAGTAAGCCTAGACACCCACGAAGTCAAGGAGAAGTGGAACGCCTAAATTATGACATAAAAAACATGCTGATAGCGTGGTTTGATGATAATGACTCAACCGACTGACCCATGGGACTCCGTTTTGTCCAGTTTCAAAAGCACAGCAGCTACCATTCTGGTATCAGTGACCGTACAAAGCCCTCTTTGGTATTAAAGCAAGAGTGGGACTGCGTTCAACTGCGCTCCCTACAGAAGTTCTAGCGAGAATGGTTTCTAAAGATGATTTACTTGCAGCTTATGCACCCAATAACCAAGTTCAGCGAGATGCTTCACCCTCTGACTCGACCTCTCCAGATACCTCGTCTTCTGAATCTACCCCTATCACTCTCTGACTCGATTCCTTCGGAAGAGCGTCAAGTGTTACATAACATTAAACTTCATCGAACACGAGCAGCTGATGGTCAGTTAGTCCAAACTGAATGCATGATCAGGCGTAGTCATCTAGTGCATGTCCCTGGTAACCCCGGTGATAATGTGACGGCTCCCATCCCATTGGTAGATCGACGTAATATTATGGGTGTTATTATTGATCGTGATGAAAACAACTCGTATCGAATAGCAGTTAGTGCAGGAATTCTTAAAGGACGCTACACTACAAACCAGCAGCTATACAGCCTACGTGACACGTGTACAAACAAGGAAGTAAGGCTTCGTTAGGCGGTGCAAGATCTATCTAGGTTGGGTGGTCAGGGTTATGCTAAGTGCAACTGTACCATCAGTGACAAGCAATACCAAACAAATCGCTGTAAGTGTCACAAAGCAGGTCTCAAGTGCAATACCAGGTGCCACTCAAGTTTGACTTGTGGAAATAAGAATCGAATAGTCTGCTCATAGTCTGCTCATAGTCTGCTCATAAAGGTTAATCTATCCGATCTTCTATGTCCATATGTACACCATATCAAGCTGTCTGATTTTAGTGTCAATGTATGTTAAAGAATAAAAATTGAAACTCCTTTGCTTTTAGTACGGTCGGGTGATAAATAGTGGTATTTTTTATTTTCTATATTTTGAAACGAAACCATCCTTGTGGTGCTAAAAATGAAAAAACATTTCCAGTGATATACATATAATACATGGGTATGTGTTCATTTTCTACACCTATCAAGCTTTAAACAAACTTTTATATGAGTCGCGTGTGAAAAATACAGAGTAATGATCCACATTTTTGGCTGTAGAATGATTTTCATCAGGTAAATATGGTCATCAGGTAAATATGGTCATATTCGCTTTTATTCAGCCAGTCCCAAAGAAGGGAGACCGCTCTCAACCCTTCAACAATCGTCCAAGTTTTTGAATCTATCCTGAAAAGGAAGATTCCTAAACAGGTCTCTTCTCACAATCTTCTTTCAGATCGTCAGTATGGATTCCGCAAGGGATCTGGCGTTATTCTTGCATATCTCTCTGACTCTTGGTTATCCTCCTTTCAGGATTTCGGTGAAACTTATGCTATTGCGCTAAGAGTATAAAAAGCTTTTGATATAGTCTGGCACAAATCTTCAATTTCCAAACTGCCCTCCTTCCGTTTCTATCCTTTTATTTGTGCTTTCATCTCTAATTTCCTTTCTGGTCGATTTATAGCTACGGTTGTAGATGGCCAATGTTCTTCTCCTAAAGCTATTAACAGTGGTGTTCCTCAAGGTTCTGTCCTGTCACCCACTCTTTCCCTTTTATTTATTAATGATCTTTTAATTCGCACTTCCTGTCTTATTCAATTCTATGCCGATGATTCCACTCTTCACTTCTCCATCCGCTTCCCAAAGCGTCCCTCACAGTAGTCGCTTCATGATTCGCGTAGTACGGCTGTGGTACACCTGACCTTTGATCTTCCTGCTATAGGTGATTCGGGCAGAGAAAACCTTGTAGCTTTCAATGCCTCAAAATCTCATTTCCTCCATCTGTCTACTCGTCACAATCTTCCACACGACTGTCCCATGACCTTCAACAACACTCAACTCAATCCTTCCTCTTCTCTTAACATCATTGGCGTTTCCTTTCCTCATGATCTTTCCTGGAAAGGTCACATATACTCTCTTTCCAAAACAGCTTCTAAGAAGTTAGGTGTGCTGTACCGTCTCTGCGGTTTCTTCACTCCCACTGAGCTACTATCTCTGTACAGGGGTCTTGTTCGTCTCTGTATGGAGTATGCTTCTGATGTGTGGAGTGGTTCAACCCACACAGCCGTACTTGACCATGTGGAATCAAAGGCTTTTCATCTCATCAATTCTCCGCCTCTTACTGACAGGCCGCAATGTGGGTTCCGTTTTGGGGCCGCTGTTGTTTATCATTTACATAAATGATATCGACGGTGGCATCGTCAGTCGGATCGCCAAATTCGCTGATGACACCAAGCTTGGGGCCAATGTTGGGGCGCCCGAAGCGATCGAGGAACTGCGTGCGGACCTAGGTAGGATAGGAGAGTGGTCCGAAAAATGGCAAATGCCGTTTAACTTGGGTAAATGCAAAGTGATGCACATTGGCTACGCCAATCCCAAGTCGGACTACTCGATGTTGGGCAGTAATATCGAGGTGACTGATTTAGAAAAGGACTTGGGTGTGCTAATTAGCAGCGATCTTAAGTTTACGAAACAGTGTGTAGAGGTGGAAAAGAAAGCCCAGAAACTATTGGGTTATATCAGGAGGCAATTTCAGTTTCGGAACAAGGAGATTGTGCTCTCACTGTACAATTCCCTTGTTCGGCCGCACCTGGAGTATGCTGTGCAGTTCTGGTCGCCCACCCTCAGGAAAGATATTGAGAGGCTGGAGCGAGTGCAGGCGAGGGCCACAAAGTTAATCCCTTCCGTTAGGCATATGGGCTACAATCGACGGTTACGCGCCCTGAACTTGTTTTCGCTTGAAACTCGGAGGCTGCGCGGTCAACTGATCGAGGTCTTCAAGCTCTTACGCGGGTTCAACGATGTCGATTTTAGAAGTATGTTTAATTTAAATGATAACCCAACTCGCAACAATGGTTGGAAGTTGGATTTGAAACGGTTTAGGACTAGTGTGTGTGGGAATTACTTTACGTATAAGATCTGTGACACATGGAACACGTTACCTTCGGAAGTTGTGAACAGTTCCTCTGTGGATCAGTTCAAGAAAAGGGTAGACGAAATCTTGCACACTATTTGAGTGTGTAAAGACATTTAGGACCTCAGTCTGCGGAAATTTCTTTTCCTATAAAATAGTTAATATCTGGAACCAACTTCCCTCA
Source organism: Bathynomus jamesi (assembly GCA_023014485.1). NCBI lineage: Eukaryota > Metazoa > Arthropoda > Malacostraca > Isopoda > Cirolanidae > Bathynomus > Bathynomus jamesi. The sequence goes on along the minus strand of JAJOZX010000855.1, from coordinate 695,705 downwards.
GAGGTTGTTTCCAGTCAAAGTGTAAATGTGTTTAAAAATAGGCTAGACAAAGTACTGAATACTCTCATAGTTCAAGACTAAAACATAAGAAAACTCTGCAGGAGATCGCTTGTACGGTGTCTCTGTGAGCAAGCTAAATATAGAGCTATTTATATATTCTCCACTTTCCTGTAGAATTTCCTTGGCTACTTTTCCAGGGCCAATGTATTTTCTTCAACCTTTTTCCGTACCTGCCTCTGGCAGGGAGGGAGCGGAGGGTGGGGAGAGAGCCTTCTACTTTTCTATCCAGTTTTCTACTACTGCTAGGATAGTTGAAAGAAAAATAAACTTTTACAAAATTTTCCCTGGCACCCGTTGCCATTGGTACCTCCTCGGTATGGGCCGCAAGGCCTTTTGAGGTACTTCTTTTCCTTGTAACTCCTTGTAACTCTCTTTACTATCGCTATCATAATGAACATTGCTCTTCTGAACTCTCTAACTGCATGCCTCCTCCTTTAAGGAGAGCACACAGTATCAGACATTCTATACTTTCTCATTCCTTTTCTGTTCAACTATCTAACGCAAGGGTTAATCAGTATTTTCAATCTTTCATCTACTCAAATGGTCAACTCTGGAACAATCTTCCTCAATACATCTTTCCTCCTGTCTATGACCTCCCATCTTCCAAACCCAGAGTGTTTAGGCATCTCGAAATCCCTGGACCTTGATTTTGGCTCTCTTCTTCTTCTATGAGCGGGGCACTTTTCAGGGGCGTTTGCCATTGGCCCCTCCTTCCTGTATAAAAAAAACGCTGTAAAATAGGAAAAGCAGAATGTATAGTGTTCCCAAATTAAAGGCCCGATAAGGGACCTCTTCAACACTGAAGGAAAATAGCTTATTTGTCAGGGGGCCAAAACTTTTCAATCAGCTTCCAAAGGACCTCAGAAACGTTACAGGGGTCAAAGTTGAAGTCTTCAAGAGAAGACTGGATCCCTGGCTCAGGACGGTACCAGATGAGCCGGGTGTACTTGGCTATGTGTGATGGAGAGCGCAAGAAAGCAACTCGCTCCTCCACGAAGCCAAGCCTAGAGGCTGGACCACGAGCTTGACCTTCGTGTGAAGAGAGACCAACCCACGGAACATCAACAAGGTTAAGGAGTTGGTTATACGCTAGTGATGTGTGTGACATTCACTCCTCGGGTCATCCGCATGATTTCTAACATCCGCATCCGCGGGTCATCCGCATGATTTCTGACATTTTCTGACGCGAATGTTATAACATTATAACGTTTTCATATATGCAGTATGCACCTCATTCCCAAACGTCTGTATGATGACACTGACTGATGCTCTGCTTTTTGAACATTTATTTAGTTCCGCAGGTGTAATATATGATAAAAAGAGAAGAAGACTAAAAGGTGACAAAGTAGGAAAACTGTTTTTCTCAAGTGCAATCTTCCAATTCTCGAATTCAAATATAGAGATTAACAAACTGGAAAGAGAATGAGAAGAAACGTGAAGGATATTAAACTTATATGTGAAAAAGGGTAAGTTACAAACTTTTAACCACTTCATTAAAGGGCGGAGGTTGGGGAAGTGGTTGGTGGGATCCATTACGAGTTGGGTCCTCGCCCCGCATCCTGGTAGACGGTGTCCGGACAACTGCCCCCTGGACAACCGCCCCACGGACAATTGCCCCCCGACAACCGCCCCCCGGACAATTGCCCCCGTAGGACAATCGCCCCCCGGATTATTGCACCCCATAAGTAAATAAAAATTAAATAGAAATTAAATTTACGTTTAAAAAATGGCAAGCTAAAACAATATTTAACAACATTATTGCCAATTCTTGCTTAATTTTGCTTGTAGCCTGAAAAAAAATTATATTTAAAAAGTTAGCAATATTGAACAAAAATTTTTCCAATTATTGCTTACTTATTTATAATAAAATTATGAAGTTTAGCTACTTAATTTTATTTAAACAGTTGGCAAGACTTATTGTGTTTCATATATACTATGGATTAATTAATTATATTTAAACAGTTGGCAATACTTACTGAAAGGTCGTTTTGAAAGTCATAGTTGGTGGTTAGGTTAGGTTAGGTTAGGCTAGGTTAGGTTAGGTTTGGTTAGGTTAGGTTAGGTTAGGTTTGTTTATATTAATAAATTTAATTCCTATTTAATTTTTATTTACTTATGGGGGGCAATAATCCGGGGGGCGATTGTCCTACGGGGCAGTTGTCCGGGGGGCGGTTGTCGGGGGGCAATTGTCCGGGGGGCGGTTGTCCGGGGGGCAGTTGTCCTAGCACCCTGGTAGACACTACAATAAATAATCGGTGAGGCTAAAACTCGTAAATACTATATTGAAAGAGTATACCATAGCATCACTATTATTGGTAAGTAAAAATGTAGTGTACGGGGCTCCAATAAACCTTAGCCCCCACCCCCGCCCATGGCCTAAACCATTAGAGGTACAGTAAAACTAAACATACCTTACAAAGGAGAATTTAATCCTGCATTTAATGAGAAACAATTAAAACTTGGTGTTCCCACCATTGGCTTCCAAGACAACCTGAATTCGCTTTGGGTAGCTTGCCAAAAGTAACGTGAATAGATCTTGATCGTTACGCAAATTTGCTAAAACAGTTTCAATGTGTTGCGTCATTGTATCCTTCGAAAATCGATTTGCTGCAGGTTCTTGAAACAGGAGACATTCAACCTTGTCCTTTATAACTGATCCAATGTGTTCACAGGCGTTCAGGTCAGGAGAATTTCCTGGCCATTCTTCATTTCCAAAGAAATCGATCTCATGGTTCCGCAACAACTGTTGAGTGGCTAATGCCTTAAAGCAGGAAGCCTTATCGTGCAGAAGTGTGACCTGATCGACATCCATAACATTGTTTGGGTTTCTTAGAAAAGGAATGAAATGCTGGGATAGAATAATATCACGAAAATACTGTCCATCCCAACTCCGACCATTTGGCTTCAGCACCCACATGAGCTTCTTTGCAGTGAACAAAACAAACACACCAACACAGTCTGGACATTTTAATAATTTGCGATAATGTTCATTGTCATCGATTTCATCTGGTGTTGTGGCCCACACTCGATCATTTTGGTAGTTAGGCCGACGTGTTACGTAAACAAAAAATTCATCGGAGACAGTTAAATGCATGAAATCATCCACATCCCAATCTTCAAGATAATGGGCAAACCACATTCTGTCATCGATGTTAAGTTGAGTTTTTCTTGGCTTTGGAAGTTCATGCCAAGGCTTTAAACCTTGCCTATGATGGTACAGTCGAATGATCTCACCACTAGCGATCTTTCCTCTCAACAGTTCGAGCTCTCTAAAAAGTTTAGTACAGCTGTTTTTCCGCTTACGCGTACCGCTTTCAATGATGTCCTTTGTTTCCTGAGAGATTGGCAAATTTGGGCGCCCAGATTTGGTTGTATCCATTTCACATTCATCCAAAGTTTTATTCCAATTTCTTTTAACGAAGTCCTCACTTCTTCGCAACTCTTTGGCAACCCATGAACGTGTTATAAAGGTGGCTCCAGCATCACGAGCTTCCCGAAATGTTATTGCTCGTATGCGATCTATCACACGTTGCCTTTCCGAATCACCAATTAATTGAGAAGCCATTATATTATCACTTTATCAGCTAGAGTAATTTTAATACCTGCAATAAATAAAGAATTTTATATATTTTTATAATCACTAAATCTATTTCGATATAAGTAAACATGTAAGCTGCAAATGGGGGGACTAAGGTTTTTTGGAACCCCTTACAATGTACATTCTACGTTGTACATAGCATGAGTGATTTGCTATATGGCGTTTTTTGTGAATTGATCAATGTTGTAGTTCCTTAGAAAGTGGGCAAGTGTTTTTACGTTATAAAACCCTAAGACATGAGTAGTATGACTGCAAAAGGTTAGAGTGCAATGCAATTGAAAATGTTGCAATGAGTGCCAGTGCCAGTGCCAACCTCCCTTGTTGCAAAACCCCCAGTGCCAACCCCAGGTTGCCAAAAGAAAGAAAGGGGGAGAGTCCACCTGACCTCTTTGGGGAAGACGACAGGATGGCCTCACCCCCCCCCAAAGGGGTATACCTAACATAAGAGAGAGAGAGGAGGAGGAGAGAGAGAGAGGAGGAGGAGGAGGAGAGAGGAAGAGACCATCCAGCTTCCACGAGAGATGGAAGCTCAGTGAATGGTCATGGTAGCAACACTTGACTTAGAACTCAAAATCCGCCAGTTGGCGTAGAAGCCAGTGCCTCCAGGCATTATCAGCCAGTTGGCAGAGTGTATATATCGCCTGAACAATCAAGAAGCGCAAACAAACGCACATAGATCACCTATTATTACAAACACAGCCATATATATATTAATTATTTATTATAGAGAAGTTTCTGGAGAGAGAGAGAGAGGCGAGAGAGAGAGAGAGAGAGAGAGAGAGAGAGAGAGAGAGAGAGATATATGTCTATTTACTTTTGTCATTCATCTCTTATACAAATTGCCTCCAAAACAGCATTTCTTTTTATTCCAAGAAAGACAAAAAATACCCGAGTTGTTCATTGTGAAGAAAGTCAAGCTTTTCAATCCCCCTAGACCTACATAGATCCCCTATAATTACACACACAACAATATATACTAATTATTACTTTATAGAGAAGTTTCAAGAGAGAGAGAGAGAGAGAGAGAGAGAGAGAGAGAGAGAGAGAGAGAGAGAGAGGCGTCTATTTACTTTTGTCATTCATCTCTTATACAAATTGCCTTCAAAACAGCATTTCTTTTTATTCCAAGAAAGACAAAAAATACCCGAATTGTTCATTCTGACGAAGGTCAAGCTTTTCACCCCAACCTAGACCTACAGTTTAACGGGGAATCCGAACCTACCCGAATTTTTCATTCTGACGATGGTCAAACTTTTCACCCCACTCTAGACCTACGGTTTAACGGGGAAGCCAGCACACCCGCATCTTAACTGCTAGGTCAACCAAAGTACCGATTTTATCTACCACCCAATTGTGCGGAAGATAGGTGTGCTACGCATCTAATGTTAAAAGAAATATACAGGGCTCTTTACACTACAAATTATTCCAACAACATGCGGAAGGATGTTCGTTTACCGAACGCCGGATGCAATCACTGGGCCTCGAGCATGAACCCGATGCGGTTCTCGTTTTCGTACAATTTTTTCATCCATCTTAATATTCATTTTTTTTTATTTAAGAAATCTATATATTAAATTTACCATATGAAAGCAGGTTTAATAATACGAAATAGATATACTAAAAACGTACGCTAAATTTTGATAAATTATTCTCATAGAATAACATTCAGCAATCGTTTCTATAAACTTTCATATTATTTTTATAAAGAAAATCCTGCCATTTCAAAGTTAATTAACTGTTAATTTTTAGAGAAAACAGAGTAAAATACATTTACATTAAATTGTCTTCGCATTCACGATACTTTACGCTTCCAGTCATTATTAAAAATTAACGAACAATCTTAAAACGCATATCTTAAGCTTGTTTTTTTTTATTCCTAATACCCCATTAACTTTAAACCAATGCGAATTGCCCCGATTTCCAAATTTATCTTCCAGCGTCGCTAAGTCCCTCATATATATATATATATATATATATACACACACACTGGGTGATCCAGATAAATGGGACCCATAAAAAAAGCCAAATATTCTTAATATTTAATTCCTTTCATAAAAACTATATATCATTCGAAAGAGTAGAGTTACAAGTTTATTATGAAATATTTATTTTTTAAAAATGACTCCTTTCAAATGTGCTCCATTAGTTGCCAAGCATTCCAGTGTTCTCGCTTGTAAGTTCTGCATCACTTTTGCAAGAGTGTGCGGTGGTATGGCCTGTATCTCATTTGTGATGGCGGCCTTCAATTCTTGCAAGGTCGTTGGGTTATTTCTGTAGACCCTACTCTTTAAATATCCCCAGAGATAATAATCTAAGGGAGAAAAATCCGGAGACCTTGCGGGCCATTCAACGTCTCCAAATCTTGAGATTAACTCGCCTGGAAACGTTTGACGCAAAACTGCCATGCAGTTCCTCGTGGTATGGCAGGTAGCTCCGTCTTGTTGGAACCAGTGGTTTTCTAGACAAAGATCTCTTAATTTAGGAATAAGGAAATCGGTCAACATTTTTTCGTAGCGATCACCATTTACAGTGACCGTGTTTCCGGTGGAATCCTCGAAAAAGTACGGCCCTATGATCTGAGATGCAGTAAGACCACACCAAACAGTTACACGCTGACTATGCAACGGGACTTCGGTAATATTCAATGGATTTCCTGTTGCCCAGAAACGACAATTTTGTTTGTTTACAGTTCCATTCAATTGAAAATGGGCTTCGTCTGACATAATCAAAGTTGCTAGAAAATTGGTGGTGTCATTTACCTTCTGTTGGATCCATTGACAGAATTGTCGTCTTCGTGCGAAATCTCCATCATTTAGTTGTTGCACTGTTTGAATTTTATATGGAAAGAGCATTAAATTTTGCTTGAATATACGGTGTGTTGGTCCATATCCAACTCCTAACAGCTGAGAAGCACGTCTGATGCTTATGTTAGGATTATCCTGTACAATTTCATGAGTTCTGTTAATGATCTCGTCTATCCTTGCTGTGCGCACTCTTCCAGTTGGTTTTCTTTTTCCAATGCTGCCAGTTAGGGAAAAATTTCTGACACACCGACGGATTACTTTCTTAGAAGGTGATTTTGACATCTGAAAATTTGTCTTGAAAGATCTTTGAGCTGAAACTACACTTCTTCCATGCTCATAATATTGCTCAGTTATGAAACGCAGCTGTTCCACAGTCCATGCAGTCATCTTGAAGGGTTAGTTTTAACTAACACTTTTATTTTGTTTTGTATCTTATCTTGTCTTGTATTGTCAAAACTTATACAATCCTGTATAAACTTGTAACTATCCTCTTTCGAATGATGCGTATGATTTTATAAAAGGACTTATACTTTAAGAGTTACAGGGGTTTCTTTTGGGTCCCATTTCTCTGGATCACCCTTTATATATGCACCACAGGTAAGATAATAAAACAGAAGCTTATGACATGGCCATTCTCTCTATAACCCTCCACAATTAAATTTTAATTTATTTTCAGTTCTACATGGTTGTAAAATCCCTCATATATATATATATATATATATATATATATATATATGAGAGAGACTGTCCCGATTTCCAAATTTATCTTCCAATCTCGCTAAATCCCTCATATAATACACCACAGGTAAGGTAATAAAACAGATGTTTATCATACATCCGCTCTACAATTATTTTTTTAAAATTATTTTAGATGGTTGTAAATCCTTCATATAAAGTTTCATTTTCCAAACCAAACGACTCTCTCTCTCTCTCTCTCTCTCTCTCTCTCTCTCTCTCTCTCTCTCTCTCTCTCTCTCTCGGCTATCCGAAATAGGAAAGTAGCGTATAGGAGAGCGAAGGCCAATAGTTCCCACGAGAACACTGAAGCGTATGTCCGCCTGTGTAGAGAAGTGAAGGCGAAGGTTAGGCTAGCGAAACGTAACGAAGAACTACGGGTGGCAAGCCTCTGCAAGGGGAGCCCTAAGGAGTTAAAGGATGGAAGCGGCGTTCTGCGGACCTCCGACACGGACATCGCCAATGTGCTTAATGAGTACTTTGCGGGAGTGTTCACCAGGGAGGACACCCGCATCATCACCGAGCAAGGTGTGAGGCACGAAGGTGCTGGCCTGGATAGTGTTCGATGTACCGCGACAGTCGTTGCCGATAGAATAGACAAACTGAGCGCGTTTAAGGCTCCTGGGCCAGACCAGTTTCTCCCCAGAGTGTTGCGGGAGGTGCGCGACCAGGTGGCTCCCCACCTGGCTACAGTCTTCAACAAATCGTTGGAGATGGGCCAGGTGTCTGGTGACTGGAGGGAAGCCAACGTGACCCCTATCTTTAAGAAAGGGGATCACGAAAGTCCAGGGAACTATCGTCCCATTAGTCTCACTTCAGTTGTAGGTAAATTATTAGAGGGGATAATAGCGAATAGGATCGTTGACCATTTGGATTCCTACAAGCTGCTTGTGGACTCCCAACATGGGTTTAGACGGCATAGGTCGTGTCTCACCAACTTGCTCGAGTTTTTCCACGTCATGTTGAGTGAGTACGATAAGAGTAGGGCGATTGATATACTTTATCTCGACTTTCAGAAAGCCTTTGATAAGGTACCTCACCGCCGGCTAATGGCGAAAGTGCGCGCGCTGGGTATCGGTGGGGAAATAGGTAGGTGGATTGAAAACTGGCTGAGGAATAGGCGGCAGAGGGTGGTAATTAAAGGGGCTAGTTCGGGTTGGGCCTTGATCACTAGTGGGGTTCCTCAGGGTTCCGTTTTGGGGCCGCTGTTGTTTATCATTTACATAAATGATATCGACGGTGGCATCGTCAGTCGGATCGCCAAATTCGCTGATGACACCAAGCTTGGGGCCAATGTTGGGACGTCCGAAGCGATCGAGGAACTGCGTGCGGACCTAGGTAGGATAGGAGAGTGGTCCGAAAAATGGCAAATGCCGTTTAACTTGGGTAAATGCAAAGTGATGCACATTGGCTACGCCAATCCCAAGTCGGACTACTCGATGTTGGGCAGTAATATCGAGGTGACTGATTTAGAAAAGGACTTGGGTGTGCTAATTAGCAGCGACCTTAAGTTTACGAAACAGTGCGTAGAGGTGGAAAAGAAAGCCCAGAAATTATTGGGTTATATCAGGAGGCAATTTCAGTTTCGGAACAAGGAGATTGTGCTCTCACTGTACAATTCCCTTGTTCGGCCGCACCTGGAGTATGCTGTGCAGTTCTGGTTGCCCACCATCAGGAAAGATATTGAGAGAGGGGAGCGAGTGCAGGCGAGGGCCACAAAGTTAATCCCTTCCGTTAGGCATATGGGCTACAATCGACGGTTACGCGCCCTGAACTTGTTTTCGCTTGAAACTCGGAGGCTGCGCGGTCAACTGATCGAGGTTTTCAAGCTCTTACGCGGGTTCAACGATGTCGATTTTAGAAGTATGTTTAGTTTAAATGATAACCCAACTCGCAACAATGGTTGGAAGTTGGATTTGAAACGGTTTAGGACTAGTGTGTGTGGGAATTACTTTACGTATAAGATCTGTGACACATGGAACAGGTTACCTTCGGAAGTTGTGAACAGTTCCTCTGTGGATCAGTTCAAGAAAAGGGTAGACGAAATCTTGCACACTATTTGAGTGTGTAAGAACATTTAGGACCTCAGTCTGCGGAAATTTCTTTTCCTATAAAATAGTTAATATCTGGAACCAACTTCCCTCAGAGGTTGTTTCCAGTCAAAGTGTAAATGTGTTTAAAAATAGGCTAGACAAAGTACTGAATACTCTCATAGTTCAAGACTAAAACAAAAGAAAACTCTGCAGGAGATCGCTTGTACGGTGTCTCTGTGAGCAAGCTAAATATAGAGCTATTTATATATTCTCCACTTTCCTGTAAAATTTCCTTGGCTACTTTTCCATGGTCAAGGTATTTTCTTCAACCTTTTTCCGTACCTGCCTCTGGCAGGGAGGGAGCGGAGGGTGGGGAGAGAGCCTTCTACTTTTCTATCCAGTTTTCTACTACTGCTAGGATAGTTGAAAAAAATAAACTTTTACAAAATTTTCCCTGGCACCCGTTGCCATTGGTACCTCCTCGGTATGGGCCGCAAGGCCTTTTGAGGTACTTCTTTTCCTTGTAACTCCTTGTAACTCTCTCTCAACGAATCGTTTCTGGAAGAAATCTATGGAATGGGTAAGTTATACCTGACACGCTCCAGAATTCACGGATTAGCCAATTACAGCCCAGTGGGTGGAGCCACAGGACCTCTGGTTGGTGAATAGTAGCTCTTACACGTTATTCTCGCCAAAATTTCACCGACGGCCAATAGGAAACTCATGATTCGTCTATTGTAGGTGTTTACAATTAGGTCGCATATATAAAAGGGGGATTTTTCATGTGGAATCCACAACAGTTGTATTTATCAACCTATAGTTACAGAAATATCTCGTTATGAGCCAATCACAAAACCTTTAGGACTACCCGCAGTTGTTTGAAGATGGAGATGTCGGAGCGCTGTCTACATTTCATCTTTCCGCAGCGGCAGACCGGAGTGATCTTCTCTCTACACAAAGCATTGCAGAAATTTGCGATGAAATGCAAGAATCATCCGTTGAAGACGACATTGAAATGTAAGTAATTAATTTAATTTGTGATTCGGGCTTTCTACTTCGGTTCATTCAGTGCCTGTGTTAGTTAATTTGTAAAAAGCCATAATAAATGCTTTTTGAAAAACTAGTTTGTGATTTAAGCGGAAGGCCCCGCTATGTATATCGCTTCATTCAGTGTAAGTGTTATAATTTATAAAAACTCGTAATAAAACGAAGTGAAAGGATATCTTCCCAGGGGTTGAGGCCCATTGGGAGGCAGACGATGCGTAGCACATCCAGCTAATCTTTTGAAAACTGTCAGGTTATCTGCTTTGTGATTTTAATTTGCTGGGTGCCCTAATCGGCGATTTTTCTTATTGTAACTCTCTCCCAATATATATATATATATATATATATATATATATATATATATATACAGGGCGTCCCAAAAAAATGTATACACACTTTAACAGCTGATAGCTCAATTGATGTTTCTTTCTTTCCAAGTTAAACCCATTAGAATTAATAATGGCAGTCAGACTAAACTTTGAACAAAGGAAATTCATTCTAAAATGCTACTGGAAGTGTGAAAACGCAGTTGAAGTGCAAAGACAGTTTAGGAGGGAGTTTCAAACAGATCCACCAACGCGACTTACCATCACTCGAATTAGAGATAAGTTTGAAGCCGATGGAACTGTTCAGAATGTCCACAAGAAGCGTTCCGGAAGACCACGGACATCGACAAGCCCCACAAAGCAAGAAAGAGTACTGGAAACGTATCACCAAAGTCCAAGAAAATCTGTGCGGCAAGCGAGTCGTGAGGTAGGAATTTCAGAATCGTCTGTCCAACGCATTTTGAAGCGCTGTCAATGGAAAAGTTACATTCCAAGATTAGTCCATGCTATTAATGACGATGATCCGGACCGAAGAGTGGAGTATTGCGAGTGGTACTTGGCACGATGTGGATGTGGATTGGACGAAGGGGTTTCGTAGAATACCCTCCGCGTTCACCAGACCTCACACCACTAGACTTTTTTTTATGGGGATACTTAAAAGACAAAGTCTACGCTATAAAACCTGCAACAGTCGCTGAATTGAGAGCAGCCATTGAACGAGAATGCACACAAATACCAAACGAAATGTTTCGTGATGTTTGCGATTCCATTGCTTCGCGTTATCAGCAGTGCCTGGACCAGAACGGACGTCAGTTTGAAAACAGGCGTTGACAAAACAATTAAATAATGTCTGTAGATTCTATTACATTTTGAAAATGAAATGTATTTTAATAAACACTGCCTTTATAATTATTTAAAGTGTGTATACATTTTTTTGGGACGCCCTGTATATGGATGTATGTGTTGACAACCGGGCTCGTTAGCCGGTGCTGGCAGATGATGCGTAGTACATCCAGCTAATCTTACTTTTGAAAACTGTCAGGATATCTGCGTTGTGATTATAATTTGCCGAGCACCCTAATCGGCATTTTCTCTCATTTTAACTCTTTAATTAGACTTTAATTTAATTTAACTTTAATTAAAAAGTTTTAATGTGCACTAACCATTTTTATTTCTCCTTAAAGTACCAATGCGGAACTTGATCGTGTTATAGGTACTTTTTGCATACCGATGGCGAGGTATTGGCTCACATCCGGTCTAACGAATGCCAGGTCATCGAGGAACTAATGTAAGATTTTCTGTGGTTAAGAACAAAATACATTGCATTTTCATTCAATTTATTAAATGGTAGAAAGCATGTTTTAGTACAATTCGGCTTACAGAACTAGCGTCCATTAAACCTATATGGACAGAATATTCTGTAGGGTTGTTATAAAGGCGTGTATATGAAAGGTTAGAAATGTGTAACAGTTGTCCATACAGGGTTAAATAAGACTAACATTAATGGAGACATTTTATAGTTATAATTTTATATATACACCCGTAAAACTTTACACAATACAACGAGTGCGTACAAATGGGAACTTTTTCTTATCTCTCTACATACCATTTCATCATTCATCTCAGTTTCACATAAATCGAATAATTTTTAAAAATTTATAAATCTCTTCCCACGTAACATGTGCAGGAGAAATGAAAGACAGTACATGCCACAAGTATTACTAAAATATTTTTGGAAACGGTAAAGATTCCAGACAATTTCAGGGACATGTAGCTGTTCGATAAATTGTACAACCACAGGGTCACTCCAGGGCTGAATGCTGAGTGAATCAAAATAGCACATTCTTTCCCTATTTTTAAAATGGATTGTAAACCAATGAATCTCACCCCACACAATGTCCGTATTCACGATAAAGCTATACCAATCTCTCGTAGTTGGCAATTTCTATGTTTCATTGTTCGCAAACCACCGATAAATTTGGAGCGTGTGACTCGGTCGCTCTTCATTACTCACTGGAGTGTATTCAAGTCCATTTTAAAAGTCTATGACTACGTTTCTAAAGCGATCGAGCTCTATTAGAGCTTGTGATTCGAGGTATACCAGTAAACTAATAGGCGCGTCTATAGGGTCGGCGAATTCCAATCTGACTGAGATGTTCCCACTTTGTTGTGGACTTCAGTGTGTATTTACACAAGCAGATAAGTCAGGGGTAATATCAAATGAGTAAAGCTTAAATTGATCGAAAATTCTTTCTGCGTTACGCCAATCCCAAGCTCGTCACAGCCACCGGCAATATGGATCAGATTGCTATAAGCTCTCGTGCAGAGCGGGGACACAGCGTCCGATATGTAGTCCGTAAAGATGGTCCCGCCCAAAGCAACCCCATTTACGTATAGAGTTATATTTTTAAGCCCGAAATTCTCGAATTTAAAGGCGCTCTTTTTATATTTTCCATTCGTCGAAGCATGATCCTGCATTCCAATGCAGGTAGAACTCCCAGAGCCACGTTTTCTAGCTGCTTCGAGGCCAACCCGGCGGGCACCGTGTATAGTTTGATCTGTACTCTGTTAATTGGGTCTTTTACTTTTGCGTGTATTAAATTTTTTTTAATTTCTACATATTTCGGAGAATTTAATTTCAATCGCCTTACGCGCAAATACGTTTCCATGATGTGAATCACAACGGGCTTTGCGCCCTATTCTTCATCAGGTCCCAGATTTATGCAGATCTCAGGATTCGTGCGGTTGAGTTTTAACTTCATATCCACCCTATTCATAAGCAGTTTCTCCTGGAACGTGAAGTCTGTATGCAGACGTCAAAAACACTCGAATATCTTCTTTTTAGAATTTTTAAATTTATCCTTTATACTACTTTCGTCTTTTGTCTGCTAATAGCCCTCGGCAGTTAAAAAGGTATCCTTCGATTCTTTTGAAAAGTTGAGGACATTTTCCAGAAAGGCTCGTAGGTGATAATAACCCATTCCTGCCGAGATGTTGAACTGATTTAAATAAACCTCACACTAGCTGAATATGGAGTGTAGAAAGTTGGTTTCAGGGTATACAGAGTAATATCATCACAGTCCGTTCCATCTGAATGGGCTGTACGCAGTTTAGCGAACATGTGCATGCAGCTTGGATCAAAAAATTATAGGCCTGCGGTGGGTATCAAGAATTCTATAGGGGCACTGGGTGAACTAATTGTGTTTAATGGGTTAATTATACAATAAAGTCACTATGCTCAATAGAACCTGTGTAGGGGCATATCAAAGAGTGACAGCTCCGATTTACAACATTGTGAGCTACATGGATGGATGAAATGCGCCATGCCGAGTCAGAAATAGTGCCACCTCTCTCGACAAATAGTAATCAGCCTATGATTCATGAGAGCAGTGTCCTCAGCTTATATCATTAAAAAATTTATCAGCCATAGGCTTCATACGCTTAGAACAATTCTTTTTTGATGTCCTTTTACGTTTAGTGCCACGTGTTGGTGACCCCTTCTTCCGGACAGTCCTCTTCTTCTTCTTTCCGCCACCACGCATTTTTATCTTTGCATCTTTGATGATTTGGTCCCGTGTACGTTTTAAATGTTTTTAAGAGCTTCTTTAGATTTAGTTCCACCCATTATGTCTTCTACCGCGTTAAAACCTGATTGTAACGCCTTCCTCCCGAGGTATCTAGCATCTCTCTTCAACAATGGGACAGCCGTGCGTAGTATGGTTGAAAAAATGGATCCAAGCCCACTTCCACGCTGATATCTAACAGCTCGATACACTGTGAAAGGCCTTCGGGTCATTATAACTGCATGCAACGAAAGTGTAGCTTCCCATTCGGTGATGGGAGCTTAACAGTGAAGCTACACTGTTAAGCTCCCATCACCGAATGGGAAATTTTTTCCCTCAATCGTTCTTAAATATATTGAGATATTGGTTACTAGATTAGTCGCAACATTCACTCAATGGGGCTTGTCATATGTAATGCTCAAACTCTTCCTCTCTATGGTTGGGAATGTGTACAATGCGCAACAGGCGCGCCTGGATGTCCCCAACAAATTGATGCTCCACGATATTGCTGTAAATATAGCAAATGTCTGGGGATGGGTAGCTTTCATCCAATTTCTCCAACTTCAACTGATATATTAAGCTGGACAAGTCACGTTGTGCCTCGTAAAAGGTATCTCTTTGGAGGGCTGCATCATGTTGACCCTCGGCAACAATTGCGAACAGCTCTTTGTCTTTAATATTTCTACTAATCGTTGATTTTAACTTCAACGTGCGTGCAGGGGTGTCTATGTTTACGAATTCAAAAAGTAAGTCGTTTGTCAGGTACGACTTTTCAAGACTCTTCTTTAACCCCATCACAACGTCCGTGGCTGTCATAATAACCGATTCCTAGTGTTACATTTGTACTATAGTACTCCACCTCACCGCATAAGACTGATCGCATAATGTTGTCTAATGTTATGCCTAATTTTCCACACTCACTGACTCTTCTAAGGATCAGAAATATGATCTGTTCATTTTCAGGAGTAAAATTTGGTGGCTAGCTGGAATTCACAAACACCAACTTCGTACGAATCACGTTCCAACTCAATGGGCCCATGGAGTTCTGTTACAAAGTTGACCAGGGTGTCGTTAGGATATACAGACAGAGAAGTGGACGGGAGTGTGAAACAGAAGTGGTTACGCGCCATTTTGCATACTATTTAAGCTTCATTATTGCAGCAGCGTTTATATAGGTGTTGAAGGTTTATGGGTACCCTAGTCATTTCACCAGGTACATTTTTCTCTTTCCTGAACATTTGCTGCCTAAAATGTTTTCAATTTTAAACACATTTTTTCCTAAATTAAATGCCACTTTCTGAACTCCTCGCGGTAAAAGCCTCCCGCGATTTCCTCCCCATTCAAATCTTCAACGTAGTACATCATTATCTCGCCTTTAGGTCTCAAAGCACTAACTTTAAAAATCTCACGTGTCCATCCTTGCTCAAATCCCTTCGCGATTTATTTCCCGAATGCGATAGCCTTACATAATCATTGATTTTCAAACGTGTAGCGTGTGGGGGCGGGCCTCCATCTCTTCTCACATCAGGCTCTGGGCGCGTACCTCTTTCTAAGCATCGATAGGTGTTGTGCCAATCATACGGTGGAGTGAACGGTTATATGACGAGACCAATGTTCCCAGAATGTTTATATATCTGTATATGTTTTTATGTGTAAAATAGCGATGCATGTGTTCCTTTATGGTACGTTGAACTCTTTCAGCTAAAGTGGCCTTATGTATAGAATTACTAGTGTAGTAACTGATATTAAACTGTCAGCATGATCTGAAAAGCGCGACCTATAAATTCTTTCCCCATATCCGTACAAAAATAGCAAGGAACCCTGTTTTCTTTGAAAACCAGCGTTTTGTTAGTTTTAGCAACTGTTCCACGCGATTTGTTTTTCAGAGGAAATTGCCACAGATATCTAGAAAATGTATCTATTATAAATAGGATGTAGCGGTAGCCATCATTTACACGGAATATCTTTGCATGTCTGTTAGATCAATTTGCCAAGTAGATTCAATCGAAGCCGCTGTTGTCTTGCCGTTTTAAACCTTTTTCTCAAAGGTTTATGAAGTATATAAGCATCATCCTGCTCCCGCGAAAACCTCTCAACATCTTTTTTCCCTACTACATCATTGTAAACAACTCTGTACAGTCTATTAACACCACCATAGGAGGCGGGGTTAGAAATGTCATAATAGCGTTTTCTTAATTTGTTAGCCATTTGCGTATTTTAGAGACAAGTGGATAAGGTTGGCCGTTTAGTCTCTTCTTTCTCATCTTCAGAGATGCTACTGTTGGGGGTGATGGCTTACTCAGTTGTGACACATGCGAGACTTGCTCGAAGTCTTTTAACCTATTCAAATTTTTTAGCAATGTTTTGGGGACATTTATTTGTAGGCTTGCTTTAATATGCTTCCATCCTGTTGGTGAGGGCCTGTGCCACTTTCTCACCAGATCATGGACAATGTCCACGATATTGGATCCCTGTACCCTTGTTCCTTCAACAATGACCTCACGTTTATCGGTCCACTGTATGATAGGGTCCTCACTCAATAGATTATAAAGACTTAAGCATTTATTCATCAATGTATGTGGGAGACTGATTTTTAATACATGTTCGATGTGTTGCGTTCCTTTATTCTTTGGCTGTTCATCTCTAACGTCGGGTTCAGGCCTTATGTCGCCATGCTCATCGTTGCTCTGCGCTGTGCCTAATAACCACGGGAAGCTCTGTCGGATTCTTATAATCTTCGTACTCATGAAGAAATTTCTGCAGAGTCTCTTGGTACAAGATCCTTTTGTCATCAGGTGACTTTTCACTGTTTAATAGGGCTCACAATTCGCTTTCCATTCTTTTAAGCCTACATTTACGGGGTTCTAGAACCGTATCTGGATTCTTTGAACTTTGCAGTGAAGCATACACCTCGTACGGAATCACTACCACTTTCTTCATTATATTAATCTAGTCAGTAAAGTCCCAAAAGTGAAAATAAGATGGGGAGGAATGATTCCCCTCTTTGTACAATAATTCGCTTTTTCTTCCCCACAGTTTGACTGTTACGAGAGAGCGCACGTTTTATGTTCTTGTAACGACGAAGGCGAGCCTTCTGATGGGGTTTCATTGGCACATTACATTTTATAACATTAAGACAGATTTCACAGATGCATTTTAAAAAGTCGGAGTCGATATTTTTAACAAACATCTGCTGCAATGCCCGGGGCAATCGTTGATAGATTTTTATTAATTCCGATATTTCTTCAGCCTATTTGTCATTCTGGAATATACACCGTTTCAGGCTCGATTGAGAATATATTCGTTCTTAGAAGCACCCTAAACGTGTTTCGCTGGTGAAGGTCACAAAGCAAATATCCATAACGCTGTTTTGTGGCTTCTTTATAAACATCCAAAAACTCCTTACGCTGATTCGGGGACATTTGATTGGCTAATACCCCAATTTGTGACAAAATCTCTACGTAGCCCGAATAAGACTAGATATTGTGTATTTAACTACTCATCGCGCATGTATCTATTTTTTAAAAATAGATTCTGATTGATGAAGAATACGTTTATGTTAAGATGGTGGGAGAACACTGTAAATGTCTCGGCAAAAGTTTTATCCATTACAATAACTGTATGTTCATTTCCTTTTAACGAATTAACGTCATATACACCTTTGTGGAAAAAAATATCATCTTGCTAGTCGTTGAACACTTTATGCACAAATTATCAGAACATCTTCCCCTTATCTTTAATGATTTTAAGCATAAACACAGTTTCACCACATCCTGTAGGGCTAGATATAATACATGTGGAGGGGCTTGTGAACTTGAAGTTTTCTACAAATTCCATCTCTATCACGTCACACCCCTAAGTGGATCATTTACAAAACATAACAAAATTTAAGTGCTGCTCCTTATATTCTTGTTTTTCTTCTTCCACAGAACCGTGAATGACGACGACGTACAGCCCCCCATCATCGATATCACAGATGATCCCGATGACCATGTAGCTACAGACTCCATCCCCGCTGACGAGCCCTCACAAGCGATAACTGTAGCATGCGACAATTCAAAGCGGAAGCGTGATGAAGAGCCCTCCACGTCAGGCATAAAGCGTGCCAGGATTGCGCCGGTTGTTAGACCCCCATTAATAGAGCCCCAACCCTCTAAGTCTTACGACACAACCCCCACAATAGTACCTTCCTCAAATATACCCTTTATTCCTGTTCAATTCCTGGTACTTCCTCCACACCAGCAGCAGCAACTTCTCGTGCTGTGGAGGATGGTATAACATTCGATTTGGTGCGCACCTCTACCCCTACCCCTGCCTTGACTAGAAATCGGTACGTGGTCAGGGTTGCCCATGGGTCGCTGTATAGCAACGGTGTTGGACTGCGACGCGTAGTTGAACGTATTTTGGAGTTTGCCCTTCAGAACCGCGACGAACAAAAAGTCCGGACGAGGTTGTCCTTCAGGTTCGGTTCAGATGACGGGGATGTAGATGATTTTTGGGTAGTGTTACCGTTCAGACGCTTGGCAGATGTAGACATAGAATATATCTTGGGCCGTATAATGCAATACTCTCAAAGTATTACAGCATTTAATATAGACAATTTTATGGTAGATATTGACAGAGTATTCTGGGTTGCGTGTCATAGGGCCACACCTTATACACTTAATTTCAATTTTCCGGTTATTTACAGACAACATTTAAACGTCGATCGTGGTTTCAGCTTTATATCAATAGTCTTAGTTCATATGTTCACTGTGCTAAATAGAATCGCGTATAATATCTGGCTGCCTACGATTTGCAGCGTGCCCATAAACTGGCTTCAGGTTGTAAGCTTGAGTTTGAGTGTAATATGGGTCCTGAAGAGCTGAGAAGGGTAGAATAGGTAATGAATGTTCGTATAGTTGTATTTGGAATGGATGATCGTGGTAGGACTGTGTATATTTTTAAAAGTTGTGTGAGATCTCGTACAAGACCTCTACTTATTTTAGGATTGTCAGGAACATCGCATCTCCCCCTCCGTAATATAAGGACTTTCTACGCTAGTTATGGTAAAAGTCGAAAATATGGAAGTCATCATTATTTGTGTAAGGGATGTCTCGAGTTTGCGGATGATATAGTGAAACATTGTAAGAAATGCTACATGGTATGTGTGCAGTGTAAAAGCCCCAAATGTGAAAGTCGTGCAGTTGAAGCTGAGAAGAGGGAATATAATGTGTGTTGACGTACATTTTTCAAATAATAAATGGTTTGAGCTCCATAAATCAATTGGCACATGCAGGAAAATGAGAATCTGTGAATGTGGCATGTTTCATATGATGGATAACTGGGGTAAGTTTCTGCATAAATGCGATGAAATTCACTGTTCTACATGTCATGAAAAATATAAGGGTGATGGAGTGAAGTATGTGTCTTATATTAAAGATGCTAAGCCTAAAAATAGACCTTGTATAACCGTGTACTACGATATAGAAACATACACGAACGCTGAAACCAAAGAGGTTATTCCATGTTTACTCGTAAGTCAGACTATCTGTGATGCGTACATGGATATTTAAAGGTGATCCCTTCAAAAGAGGCAACAAACTAATACACATGAAGATAAGAGGTAATGTTCAGTTTAAAGATACTTTATTATTCACACCTTGTAAATTAGCCAAGCTACTCAAAGTGATGGGTGTAGCCGTTGAAGTTTCAAAAGGTATTTCCCTTACACATTCCTAACTAACGAAACTTTAAATTACGCAGGACTACCTCCACCGAAACATTACTTTAACTACACCAACATGAGTGATAGTGAGCGTGAAGATTTTGACCGCTACTACAACAGTTTTAATGAAACTAGTCCATACAATATAGCTGATGAATGTGAGCGTTATTGCGTGAATGATGTGTGGGTGCTTAGATTATGTTTCCAGGCCTTTAGAAGGATGTACCTAGCCCGTTTCAAATGCGATCCGCTGCAAGTCGCGAACACAATCGCCTCATTATGTTTTACGGTGTTCAAGAATAACTTCATACCTAAAGACACCTTAGCCGTCATTCACAGAAACATTCCCCGCAGTTATGGGCACAAGGCTATTTACTGGCTCATACACCTACAGCAACCGACCTGGGTATAAATAAAACACGCCCGCAACAGTGGGGGAAGTACCCGTAAAGGTCAATGGTCGTGTTTTTTGGGTTGATGGTCTAAGTGAAGATCCAACCACTGGTGAGAAGACTGTGTACTCCTTTAACGGCTGCTGGTGGCATGGATGCCCACGCCCTGAGTGTACTGTCAAAGGGCACCTCCATGGAAGAACCCCCTCCGACAGCCTCGCATGGACCCGTAACCGCGATCAACTTATAGGCTCCCAGTTCACTCACAAGTTCATATGGGAGCATGAGTATAGTGCACGGATGGAAACAGATGGTTTCCGCCTACGGAGGGCGTGAAACTCCATTACTACGACTTCTGTTCTTTATATCCCTATGTGGTGAACAACAATCCGTATCCCTTAGGTGCACCTGAAAAACTGGTGGGCCCCGCCATGCCAACCATCGAGGAGTTCTCAGCTAACTTGAGTGAGCGCTACTTTGGACTCTCTTTCATAGACGTGCTCCCCCCTCGCGATTTATGGATGCCGATCTTACCCGTCGTTATAGATCACAAGCTCATGTTTCCCCTGTACGTGAAGTGCGCAGAGGAGAGCAACGGGGATTGTAATCATACAACCAATCAGCGTAAGATCAGTGGTGTGGTGTACAGTATATTCAAACCCTGATCTGAACCTAGCCTTCCGCCATGGCTACAGAATATTGAAGATACATGAGGTGTGGAGGTTTCAGAAGCTACCCAACCTTTTCACGCTATACATAAACGCTTTTTTGAAGGTTAAGGTAGAAGCATCGGGGTATCCGCGAGGAGTTGATACCGAAGATGAAAAATCGGCTTATGTTCAGCAATACCGTGCCCGTGAAGGTATACAGCTTGACCGTTCCCAAATTGTTAAGAATCCTTGCAAGCGCTTTAGTGCAAAGTTGTGTCTAAAATCTTTGGGGAAAATTTTCACAGAATACTGGCAAAGGGACCATTCATTTGGCACAAAGTTATAGTGAAGTTTGGGATTATGCGAACGCTCCCGATAAAGAGGTTATAGAGATCGTGAATGTGGGTAATACTTACATAATAAAGTACAACATCACAGAACTGGCCACAGATACCTCACGGGTTGCATACATACCTGTAGCCAGCTTCACAACGGCCTACGCCCGCATCAAGCTTTGCAGAGTACTACACTCTCTTTGGCGGAGGGTGCTGTACGCTGACAGAGATAGCGTAATATTCCCAGCGAGGGGAGGTGAATACATGCCTCCTATTTGGGAATTCCTCGTAAAATTAACTGACGAGATCAAGGATGAGTATGGTGATGGTACATACACTCACTCATTTGTACCAACAGGACCAAAAACATACGGGGTGAGGGTGAGGGTGGGGAAGGATATGAAATATATCGTGAAGGCTAAGGGTATCACGCTTAATCATGCGAACCGACGAGTCGTTAAATTTGACTCGTTGAAGGATCTAGTGTGCTTGGAAGATGAGGACAACCATCCATCCCAACTGACTGTGGGGACCCACAATTTTCGGGCGCAGAAACTGAGGTGTGTGAAGGAACTTAGGGGCACGAAGGTATGCCGTAACACCTATAGGAAACGTTACCAGGCGCCTGGTACCTATGATACCGTACCCTGTGGACACCTTAATCCTTGATTGTTTATATATATATATATACATGTGTGTGTGTGTGTGTGTGTGTGTGTGTGTGTGTGTGTTGTTAACGATATCATTATTTATTATGTATATTTGTTTCAATTAGGGTTTCATTTTCTTCTTTGTGTGCGTGCGTGTGTACAATCCTAAGCTCCGCCCACTGTGAGCTCTGTCATGTGACTCCTGCTACTACCTGGGCATATCTCTACCCCGGCGTGGTCAGTTGACCTCAGCAAACCCTGGAGCTCAGACGTGCATTTTCTCACGTAGACGAAAAAATAGTGATGGCTACTTTTGATATTGCATGTTCGATGTTTATGAAGCGGTATTCGGTAAAGTCGGAAGCTGTGGTGAATACCGAAAGACGACCCATCCCACCCTCCTTTGGGACTTTTAAGGCTACATTGAATCGCGCGATGGAACAAGATGTTCAAATACTCTGGATATTCTGGCGAGAATATTGCCGGATTTCGCGGCACAAACGACGTAATGGACTACGTTGTAGAGCTAAACTGTATAAAAGCGTACATATACCGTGAGGTGAAAGAAACAACGCGTGCAGAAGGGAAGCAACGGATATGGATAATGAGTCTTGTTGATGAGTGGTGTGACAGGCAGTATTATATCATGCTGCATCATACCGAGTACGCGTACCCTTCGGCTGAGAATGTGAACCTTGTCTTCATATACAATCTAGTACTTTTATCACTACAATCATATATATCATGACGAGGTTCGCAGTGAGGTTGTGGCTAAAGGACTGTGTGAGTTTTTAATAGAATTTAGAGACGAGTATTGATTGTTAAACAAAAAGGATAAATACGGTCACATGTTTCTCTCAAATAGTGCACCGGATTGTTAATGTGTGGAGAAAGTCTAGTGCGCAGAAAACACTAAAACTGAAATTACCCCATGTGTCGGAAAATTGCACCGTATAATGGCCACAAGTTCTCGTATGATTCATGCTAGAACAAATCCGTACACGATTCAACAGCTTATGGTGTGACTTGCTCCGCCGTCGAGCCGATCCGCCCACCCGTTGCTCATAGTCATCTCAGAGCTTGAACCGACTGGACGTGCACTCCTCGAATACGATAGAACTTCCTTTGAGAAGTATTCTCAATGCCGCGTACGATGTGCCCGTGACGAAGTCATTGCGCTTGTTCAGGGGTGAAACCGGTGCCATTAACTACGTACTTGAAACGATTTGTAGACAAGCAAACTCTGGTAAACGTAATGTTATTTATTTAAGTGTTGAGGAGATGAATAGAGTCTTCGTGATTGTTGAGGAGTGGGATGAGGACCGTTATAAAATACCTCCAGGTATAGGTACAAGAAGAGAACAGATTAGTGATACCCCCTCATATGCCATTGTTTGTACGTTGTGTATAAATGACGATCAGTCATACATTGATATACGACTGATGTGGAAGAATGCATCTGATAATAACGTTCTTGTCCCTACGCGAAACCGATTCATCCTCGACAGAATGTTTAAAATCGTGAGATTCCGCAGCTGAAGCCTATATTAGACGGGCGTGTTACGGATATGACTTATTTTGACACGGATCTTGAATACGCATACACCCCTCTGCTCGACTGATTTATCGAATGTAGGAATGAGCAGGGAGAGAATGGTCTAGAGCTGGATGCTTATTTAAAAGGCTTAGACTCTTCGAAATATCAAGAATTTTGGTACAAAGGACTTGAACGGTACAGGGCAGAGCTCGCCTACATTCACCCTGAAGGATTGTACCTCTATATAATGAGCAGCTGTCGTTACGACTTGGAAGATTATTTCAATTGCCGCTATGCGTTGTGAAGAAGAGTTCACGATTGAAAAGCTCTGTTCGGTAAGAAAACCCTCAATTGGAAAGGAGTGTTTATAAACTTGTATTTAATAATGATGTGGTAGCCAACGATACCCTCTTTGTGCGTGCTTTTGAATGTATTTTATCCGTGTTTAAAGATACCTTGCCAACAGAATGTAAAGTGAGCACAAAAATAGTACTGAACGATATGAAGGCCATTTACATCGAGTATAGGTGCCCGAACACCTTTAGCGGTGAAATAATGTTAACTCTATTTACTGCGTAGTGCAAAGCAATAATGATGTGACTGTAGACTCGATTACGTGCGAGTTTAGTATTTTAGTTAAGCGCAGTAACCCGAATGTATTTTGATGTATATTTATTTTCAGTATATTTAATTATTTAATATAATTGTAAATATATATTTTTTTTTCCTGTACTAATATGTTGATGATTATACTCCATCGTTTTGTATATTATTATTTTTATTTTCAATATATTTAATATTATTATTTTTTATTTACAATATATTTAATTATTTAATATAATGGTGTGTGTGTGTATATATATATATACACACATATATATATATATATATATATATATTTTTTTTTCCTATACTAATATGTTGATGATTGTACTCAAGCATTTTGTATATTATTATTTTTATTTTCAATATATTTAATATTTTTTATGTACAATATATTTCATTATTTAATATAATGGTGTGTATATATATATATACAGTATATATATTTCCTGTACTAATATGTTGATGATTATACTCCATCGTTTTGTATATTATTTTTATTTTCAATACATTTAATTATTTAATATATACAGTAGGCCGGGTCGAATTTCTGGGGGCAGATTGGGCACTATAGCATACTCCCTCCTATTTGTGGCTCCGCCCCAAAAATGAAAATAGTCTCAAATGAAAATGGAGACCATTTAGAGCATCTTCTCATAGAGATGAACCCCCCTAAAATTGCATTTTATATCTCCTGTGCAATTTCCAGGCAATTACCTCAAAAGTTTGGATTTCTCAAAATTTTCACCACCCGTATTTTCTCAAAATATTTGCTGTGTTGAATTTCAAATTCAATACCAATAAATTTCATGTTCTAATTACACTGGTCAACAACAATTTTGTCACAAGGGTTTTGATGGGTGTTCTAAGTGTACTTTTTCATGCTGAATCTAAATATGAAATCAGATTTTTTCTATCAGGCTTAGTTTACTTGTGACGCTATGTTCATTTTTTCCTCATTTAGCATGATCACCAGATAAAAAAATAATAACATATTATATATAATTAAGTATATAACAATATTATAATATAAAACATTATAAAAATAATAAATATAATAATATATTATATTAATTAATATAACTACAATAAAATATATTAATATTAATATATATGTTGTATTAATTTTTCTTTAAAATTAGTACAATTTATTCCTTTGGGGAGAAAGTTCTGATAATTCTGGCAGGATAAATTGTGCAGGTTGAAACATGTTTGTACCTGTTCAGACATGAGCCTAGTTTCTGTGTGTAGAGCAGCTCCAAGTCAGTCTGCTTGTAAATGTCACAGTGTTAACAGCTAGTGTCTTTTGCTCCTTGTTAATTTCACACCAGTGTTGTATTCATATAGATGTTTTGTAATGCCGCGGAACTGTCTGAATCATCCTAATTCCTTTTGTTATGTATGTGGTGATCTAACTTTAAAATCCCAGAAATGTAACTTTACACCATTAGTAAAAAAATGCTATGAACTTTATTTCGGATGTAAAGTAGGCGATCAGGACAAGAGTTGGGCCCCTCACATTTGTTGTGTGACATGTGTAAGACTACTTACAGGATGGCTAAATGGTTCACGTCACATGCCATTTGCTATTCCAATGATTTGGAGGGAACCCAAAGATCACACAACAGATTGCTATTTCTGCCTGGTAAATACAAAGGGGATCACTTCAAAAACAAAGAGCCTTATGAAATACCCTAATCTACCGTCTGCAATGAGACCAGTTCCCCACAGTGCTCAACTTCAAGTACCAAATCCTCCTGAACATGTAAGTTTAAGTGATGAGGAATCAAACGTAGCTGTAGCATATCACGAGGAAAAAGATGAAGACATTTCTGATCCAACATTCCAGGCTACCTGTTCCTCCAATGAACCACATTTACTGTCACAAGGAGATCTAAATGACCTAGTTCGTGATTTGAAATTATCTAAGAAGCTGGCTGAACTTTTAGGTTCAAGATTAAAGGGTTGGAATCTACTGCAACGTGACACTAAAGCTTGTTTTTTCCGCAGCCGCCATGATGAATTCAAAGAATGGTTCTCCCATGAAGATGGACTTGTGTTTTGTAAAGATGTTAATTCAGTCATGGGGGCTCTTGGTCATGAACATAACGTGGATGAGTGGCGATTGTTCATTGACTCCTCAAAAGTCAGCTTGAAAGCAGTCCTTCTTCACAACGGAAATAAATTTCCTTCTGTACCTATTGCACATGCTGCAAACATGAAAGAGTCCTACGACAACAAGAAGTTGCTTTTAGAAAAGTTTCAGTATCAGAAATATAAGTGGAATATCTGTGGAGATCTGAAGGTCATTGCACTTTTGCTAGGGTTGCAGCTAGGTTACACCAAGTACTGTTGTTTTTTATGTGAGTGGGACAGTAGGGACAAGCAAAACCACTACGTTAAGAAGGATTGGCCAAAACGCACCTCACTTGTTCCAGGCAAGAAAAATGTTGTGAATAGTTCACTTGTTGACCCTGAGAAAGTGCACCTTCCTCCTTTGCATTTCAAGCTTGGACTTATGAAAAACTTTGTTAAAGCGATGGATAAAGCGCAAACAGGATTCACATACTTGAGAAATAAGTTTCCCCGGATCAGTGATGCCAAGATTAAAGAAGGCATTTTTGTAGGCCCTCAGATCAGAGAATTGTTAAGAGATGAGAGATTTGAAGGAGAGTTGAATGAAGTTGAGAAAGCTGCGTGGCAGAGTTTCAAAAGTGTCTGCACAAATTTTTTGGGAAATCACAAGGCCGAAAACTATCCTGAAATAGTAGGAGATCTTCTTAAGTCTTACCAAGCAATTGGGTGCAATATGTCATTAAAGGTTCATTTCTTGGACTCTCACTTGGACTTTTTTTCGGAAAACCTGGGTGCGGTAAGCGACGAACATGGTGAGCGTTTTCATCAGGATATTTCTGCCATGGAAAACCGTTACCAAGGCAAATGGAGCCCCAGTATGCTGGCTGACTATTGCTGGACTCTTAAGAGAGACATGACTGAGGCAAAGCACAGCAGAAAATCAAAACAAGCTACTTTTTAAACTACAGGTATGTCTTTTCGATCATATTTTAATAAGTATGTAACTATATGGGTTTTTAAAAATTAAATTGCATGTCACACAAAAACCAGACCTGATAGAGAAATTTTACAAACTTACTTGGATTCAGCACAGAAAATACTATAAGAATAAGGTATTTTCATTCTTGGGACACGAAAAAAAAATTTTTTTGTTGCCCAGTGTTATCATATATTTTTACAGGAATTATAAGAATTTATGCTCTTTAGATTTACTTATGATCCATGCATGATTCTATAAAAGCTGGATTTTTAATTTTTTAAAAAGGTTGAAAAAATGTCAACCAGAAACAAATCTTCGAATGCAGGTTTTGGTTTTGCCACTGAATTCCGCCGATCAATGATTCCTACAAAGGCAGACGTTGTCAGACACTATTTCTTCATTCAAAAGAGAAAAAATCAAGTCAAGGGGATCAGCAACTGCGAACGATTGCTACAATATAGTCACCAAAAATCTTCCAGATATTTGGGCCATGTTCTCTTTCCCTGTCATTCAAGAAAGATCTATTTCTTCTGCAGTGAAAAGATTAATCAGATCAGCTCTTTCTTTGAAGAAGGTTCCTCTACGTCAAAGGAATGAAAATTTTGCTAAAAAACTTGTTTCATATGATGAAATGTTTGACATTTGTACTTGCAAATGTTATGATAAAGGAATAGAAAGGCCGTTTTGTCGATGCGAGGTAAAAATCCCAATGGTAGAGTGGGAGTCATTTGTAGGCCAAAAGCAGAATAAATCAATTAGGGCCATATGATCGTGAAGCTGCAGCTGTCCAGAGACGATCCCTCTCAAGAGCAAGAAAAGAACGAGAGAGGCAACAAAGGTCACAAGTGGAAATTGCAGAGGCTATGGAAGTTGTACCATCTTCTTCAGTAGATGACTTCAGCGAAGATATAGAAGACAGTGACAATCTACAGATCTACAGAAGCTAAGGCTAACAAAGACCCTAAGATCCACTCTAAGGTTAGCCCGAGAGAAAGGAAAGATAAAGGGTTAAGAGAAGAGAAGAGAAGAGAATAAGGGGTTAAGTAAGGAGCAAAACCTATCACTCGTGGGTTAACATTCATTCAGAAAAAGACAAAAAAAAGACTCACCATCATCATCCGCCTGCCACTGCCGACAAGTCAGAAAAATAGTCGGAGAGAATAAGAGAGGGGTGAAAGATTAAAAGAAGTAAAATAAGAACGCTTACAAACCATGCAAACACAGTCTTAACTCACAGTCATACCATGCAAACTACAAACATGCAAGAAAAGAGTTAGACATGCAAAGTAAGAAGAGAATAAGAAAAAAAAAGTAGGTAAAGTTAAACAAAAAGAGGGTTAGTTTACTCTACGATCTGCATCTACGTTCGTGCTAGTCTAATTTTTTTTTTTAATTTTATTGCTGGCATGTCACAAGCTGGCATTAATCGTCAACAGACTCATCCTCGACCACCACCCCCAGAGCTTCTTTGACTAATTGTTTTTTTATTTTAAACAACCTTAATATTTTTAAAATGCCTATCTAAACGGTTCTTAAACATATTACCGCTGGTAGAATGAACGACTGACGCGGGAAGATTATTTCATTTATCAATTATTTTAAACGTAAAAACGTTTTTAGCGATATTAGTAATGAAACGTCTGCCACGCAACTTAAATCCGTTATTACGAGTATTACTATTATCGAAAGTGAACAATGTCAAAATTTACATCATCGATGTTATTAACGATTTTGAAAACTTCAATAAGCTCCCCCCTTAATCTCCTAGTTTCGAGTGAATACAGTCTAACTCTTTAATCCTATCTTCATAAGGCTTGTTGCGCAATGACGGAATTAGTTTCGTGGCACGACGCTGAACCCTTTCTAACCTATCAATATCCTCACGCAAGTACGGGCACCAAAACTGAACGGCATATTCTAAATGAGGCCTGACTAGGGACTTGTAAAGGGGCAATATAATATCCTTCGATTTAAATTCGAAATTACGCGCTATGAAGCCTAACATCCTATTAGCTTTTGCGCAAGACTCCAGGCACTGGTTCCTAACCTTTAAATCCTTAGATACGCGTACGCCTAAATCTACTTCCTCGTCAACGCTCGCTAACTCCCTATCATCCATCGTGTACGTGTAATTATTGTTGCGAGAACCTATATGCAAAACTTTACATTTGTCTACGTTAAATTGCATCTGCCACTTATCCGTCCACTCCATAATCCTATTTACATCGTCTTGGAGCCTATTTCTATCGTCCTCGTTAACAACCTTACCGCCTATTTTAGTATCGTCCGCGAATTTTGACACGTTACTAGTCAATCCTACATCTATGTCGTTAATGTAAATTACGAATAGCAATGGGCCTAACACTGAACCCTGTGGGACACCGCTACCTACATCTAACCACCCCGATTCACTACCATTAACTACGACCCTCTGTCTCCTAGCACGAAGCCATTCTTCTAACCAGTTAGCTACCTGACCGCGTATACCGTGCGCTTTGACCTTCGCAATTAGTCTCCTATGCGGAACTGTATCGAACGCCTTTTTAAAATCTAAATAAATAACGTCAGCTGCTCTATGCCTATCGTATTCGCGCACTATTTCGTTATAAAATTCTAACAAATTAGTTAAACAAGACCTATGGCGTCGAAACCCATGCTGACTACTATTAATCAAATCTCTACTTTCTAAGTGATCGATGATACGATCCCTAACTACGGATTCCAAAAGTTTACCGACAATTGACGTTAAGCTAATGGGCCTATAATTGCTAGCTGCGTGCGGTCGCCTTTTTTAAAAATAGGCGTGACGTTAGCTAATTTGAAGTCTTCAGGAATAATCCCCGTTTCGAGTGACTGATTAAAAATCTTCGTTAAGGGGCCTACGATAACGTCTTTCAAATCTTTCAAATGTCTGGGATAAAAAGCGTCAGGGCCTGGAGCCTTGCTAACTTTTAGCCTATCGATATAATGCGCAATCTCACCCTCGTAAACAGTTATTTCATCCAAAATAGTCTCGCTACTAAATGGAACGATATCGTCCACGTCGGGGACATTATTTACGTCTTCTACGGTAAAAACTGTCGCAAAAAAGTTATTGAAAATACCCGCCATCGCCTGAGCGTCAGAAGCCAAAGCGCCATTAACATCCACTAGAGGGCCTATGTTATCTTTTACGGCTTACGATTATTACGTATTCAAAAAACTTTTTTGGATTATGTTTACTATCCGCAGCTATAAGTATCTCTAAATTACGCTTGGCATTCCTAACTGATCTTTTAACCTGACGTCTAAGCTCGATATATCTATTAAAGTTAGCTGCCGTGCCATTGCGCTTATTAAGTCTATACGCTCTATTACGCTCGTTTATGAACTCGCCTATTTCCCTAGTCCACCACTTGGCCTACCATGATTTCTAGCGCGCTTGGGCCTACGAGGAATAAACTCCCTTTCAATATTCCTAAAACTTTCTTTAAACGCCACCCAACGCAAATTTGTGTCATTACCCATAAATAAGTTATCCCAGTCCACTACTCTCATCCTATCCGCAAAACTATCAAAATTAGCCCTACGAAAATCAGGGACTTCTATTACGTTACTATCCTGTGTTTTTATCAATAACTTAAACCTAAGAATTTGATGATCACTACATCCTAAACTCTCGCCTACTTCTAAACCTTCGACTATATTCTCGCCGTTCGTCATCACCAAATCTAAAATATTGTCACCGCGCGTTGGTTCGGTAACTATCTGTCGTAAAAAGTTATCTCCATAAACTCAACCAATCTCAAACCCTCCTCATTACCAGTAAAATCTCGTAATTAACATTAGGGCAGTTAAAGTCTCCGACAATTATACTATTCCGATTGTCAATAAAATTACCAAGAAGTGAGTAAAATCTAGTATCTGTATCGAGGGGTTGAACGGGAGGTCTATAAACAACAAAATTAAAACTAATACTACGCGCCCTAACTTCAACACATATCGCATTAATTGCTGCCGGAAAATCTAACTTAACCTCGATAGCCCTAAGGGAATTACGAATGTACAGCAAAACGCCGCCACCAAACCTATGTAACCTATCATTAGTAAAGAGTTTAAAACCCGGTATATCAAGTTCCCCAACAAGTCCCGAGTCACGGTATTTAACCAAGTTTCAGTGATAGCAACTATATCATAGTTGCCGGAATAAATTATCGCCTTAAATTCATTTAATTTATTTCTAATACTACGCGCGTTACAATAAAAGACGTTTAAGTTATTTTTTACCACGGGCCCGCGTTCCCGGACCCACAACGTTTAAAGAAGGCTTCGACCTATACAGCTTTCGCACGTTTTCGTCTATTAACCTACCTAGCCTAGCATTACCTATTTCATTAAAATGCACCCCATCTTTTATAAAAAGGCTAGGATCACTGAATTCGGACCACAGCTTTACGAAGGGTACATTTTCCTCAGCACAAATCTCTTCTAATTTATTATTCAAAAATATTGTTTTTGACGTAATCCTAAGACCCAACCGTGCCTAGGGGTAATACCTAGAACTAAAGACCTATCTGACCTCGCCTTCAGGGACCTAATTAACCCCCTATATCTCTCCAAAAGGTCAGGCACTCTCGTATCGGGCCTATACGAGTCGTTGCCTCCTACCATCGTCACCAACATCGAGTGACGGGAGGCAACGTCAATCCTATCCACTTCGTCTCTAACTCTGTCAACCCTGGCCCCTGGGAGACAGACCCTCCTCCTCTTGGTTGGATGCCGTTCAACGAACTCTTTGTCCATGTGGCGCACTAAAGAGTCCCCAATTAAAATAGTTTCCCCCTCATTCACGTCCCTTTCCAAATGGGCGAAAGGGTTCGAAACCTCGATAGGGGGGGATTCCTATCACCTAACGTACGCGGCCTAGCTCCACCCTTAACTTCTAAATCCCTCCTCTACTACTCTCGGACTAACCTTAACCCTTCCTCAACTCTATCCAACCTTCCCGACAAGCTACCTAAACTAGAAACTAGGTTACGCACCTCACCCTTCAAATTACTAACGTCTTCAACGTTAGTATTGGTTCGGCTTCCGTCAACCGTAGCCCTACCCCTGCCCTCATCAAGCGTTGCAAGTCTTTCCGTACCTCACGTACACTGCGTTTTATGTCAACTAATTCCTCCATTAACTCGCAAAAGAAACAAACTGATCTCTCGGTAATCGCCATAGGACCGCCGTTATAATCTTAAATTCCGAATACCACCGGTTTACCCTACACCTAACACACGACGCTTTCTGCGACGGCATCGCGAGTTAAAAATTAGTTTAAACCGTCACAAGTTAAGTTAAATTAAGCCGGCACGCTATGAAAACTTCTAAATCGCTAAAAACCACTAATATTCAATTACTTAACTATAACAACGTGAATATAAACGCAAGTATATAATATTCAAAACTGTCCAAAAATAAAATTCTCAGCAACATGCAAAAGTAGATGCAATATCAGAGAGCTCAGGAAATGCGTCCGTTCAGTACAGAGTCGAACTAGAGCTAGAACAATGAGCTAGAATTCGTGCCCGATGTGGAATTGATTGAAAATAGGAATAATCGATCAATCTAACATGCTTGATAGGAAGAAAATAGAAAGAAAGAGAATTCGTGTAGGCAAGAAAAATATTGTTAGCTCTAGATGTGAAAATGTGAATATTGAATGTATAGGGTTTGATGGAAGAAAGGATGATACGTTAACCAAGCATGGAAAAGAGAAAGAAGAACATTATGTGCTGATCAAAGACCCTGGAGGTATCTATGTAGACCATCTCTGCCCTGACGCAGGAAATGCTCGGTGTATAGCTGATGAAATTATAACGTTCTTAATTGATTCAGCGAGCATCGACACACTCAATGCTCTGCTATGCGACGGTACTGCTGTCAATACTGGTAGAATTGCTGGTACCATAAAATTGATTGAAATTTTTTTGCATAGATCAGTTCAGTGGCTCGTGTGTCTTTTACACATGAATGAACTCCCCTTCAGACACATATTTGAAACCCGTGACCGGACAGCTCATACCAGGACAACACATACCCGGACAACTCAGACCCGGACAACTCAGACCCGGACAACTCATACCTAGGACAACTCATACCTAGGACAACTCATACTCTCTTCAACAATTACCACCCCAATGTTGATCTTTTCATCTATATCCACCCCGAAAGTTTAAACTCTGCAAATTAACCAAAATAAGATAAGAAAACAATAACAACAAATTTATTATTTATTGCAAACATATAATAAATAGAGAACCATTATTTACATAAGATAAAATTTGAATGCCCGGTTAGGTCAACTGTACGCCCTTGACGATTGGTTAGGTTTAGTCGTGATGTTTTCGTTAGTTTTAACGAAAATATCACGACTAAACCTAACCAATCGTCAAGGGCGTACAGTTGACCTAACTGGGCATTCAATGAACCCAATGGTTCCCTGAGTTTTTTATGATACACACAGACCGTGCATGGAACAAGGAACTCTTCTGGGATAATTAAATCCACTATAGTCCGAATAAGTAATGGTAAATGACAAATACCATAGTTTTTCTTTTTCATGATGCAAGCCCGACGTGGGCAACGGGTCTCTCGCAAAGAGGTCCCATAAATATAGCTTCCCTCACCAGTTATCTGCAAAGCAGACAGGATCCAGCTTTGGGACATGGATCTAGGGTTTAAAGCAGCCTAGCTCCACTACATTTAGAACCTCAATATAAGTAAAAGACTCGTTGCCCCTTTTTCTTTGATTTATTCAATCCGACGTGAATGCAACGAGTCTTTTACTTATATTGAGGTTCTAAATGTAGTGGGGCTAAGCTGCTTTAAACCCTAGATCCATGTCCCAAAGCTGGATCCTGTCTGCTTTGCAGATAGCTGGTGAGGGAAGCTATATCTATGGGACCTCTTTGCGAGAGACCCGTTGCCACGTCGGGCTTGCATCATGAAAAAGAAAAACTATGGTATTTGTCATTTACCATTACTTATTCAGACTATAGTGGATTTAATTATCCCAGAAGAGTTCCTTGTTCCATGCACGGTCTGTGTGTATCATATATATATATATATATATATATATATATATATATTAATATATATATATATATATATACTGTATATAACTTGCATGAATTTTAAATGTTTAAATTTAATTTTTAATTTTACAAAATAAATGTTTTCATTTCAAAATGTTTTCATTAATAACTTGCATGAATTCTAAATGTTTAAATTTAATTTTTAATTTTACAAAATAAATGTTTTCATTAATTTTTCATTTTTTTTTCTGGTCCTATGTATGAGTTGTCCTATGTATGAGTTGTCCTAGGTATGAGTTGTCCTAGGTATGAGTTGTCCGGGTATGAGTTGTCTGGGTATGAGTTGTCCTGGTATGAGCTGTCCTGGTATGAACTGTCCTAGAACCTTTGAAACCATAGACGGAAAAACATCAGGGCCAAATACCTTTAAAGGTTCAATTGGAGCCAAATTGAAATGTGATTTAACCATTTTAGACTTAGTGGCATTTTCACCAGTTCAGGGAAACGTCCAAGATATACCACCGAATGTCGTGAAAGAGTTGAGCAGTGATCAAAAGTATATCTATGATATGTGCCTAGCAGTGCAATCTGGATGGGTATCTGAAAGTCTAGCCCGCAGGTCTCCAGGTGTCATTCATCATGCTCGCTGAATTACCCGAGCAAACCGAATTCTTCG
Source organism: Bathynomus jamesi (assembly GCA_023014485.1). Classification (NCBI taxonomy): domain Eukaryota; kingdom Metazoa; phylum Arthropoda; class Malacostraca; order Isopoda; family Cirolanidae; genus Bathynomus; species Bathynomus jamesi. The sequence continues at coordinate 660,873 of JAJOZX010000855.1, read as the reverse complement.
TTTATATGTATCGACTTTGCATCCCGAACAAAATCTGAAAGAACTGGTAACCATCGTCATGAAATCATATGCTCCTGGATGGTTTCATATCAAATCCCATCCTAAAGCTACTGACGGAGCACGGAATTTTTTTCATTTGATTGTCTTGATGCGAGGATTGGAAGAAAAACATCGCATTATTATGGAACCGGTGTTCCGTAATAATGCCTATTTTGCCAATCCCGAAGGTATCCTACTATCAATGCTTACTGATAGCAGACAACATGTCAGAGAAGATGCTCTTCAGAAGATACTTCTCAGTCGGACACGTTTCAGTGGCACACGAAATTTTGAGCTTCCTAAATCTCTAAATTTCGATTCCAAAGACTACTATGAGATGAGTGACTGGAGAAAGGAAGCTATCAATCCTCCACCTTTAATAAGGAATTTCAGCAATGAAGAGCTACTGCATACAAGAACAGAACCCTTGAAAATTGCTGCCTTTTCATGCTACAGTCAAAGCGTGGAAAGTGCAGTGAACTTAGTGACAAAAGCATCAGAACAAAGGATTGGCTACGGCAATCGGCACAAATTTATCTTCAATCAACTGGAATCAAGAAAAAGACTGCCACAGTTTGAATGGAAAAGCCAATGGGGCCAAGGCACATCCACAAGTAATTAGTAAATTGTGAAGGTAATTTTTAAATTAAATTTTGGTTTTACTTCAAAGCTGTTTTGTGTAATAAATGGTACAATAGACTAATTGTCTTCTTTTCAGACAAATATACTAGGCCTATATGAGGTTTATGAATTGGTCTCCTAGGCAATCAGTACTCCAAACTAAAGTTTATGCCACCCTTTTCTATATACTGATAACACTTTTTGGGGATGCGGCAATTTTTCAAGGTTTTGAAATTTCTTGGATAATTGTCTGAAAATTGCAGATGAGGTATATTATGCAATTTTAAGGGGGGTCATCTCTATAAAAAAATGCTCTAAGTTATCTCCATTTTCATTTGGGGGCGGAGCCAAAAATAAGAGGGAGTATGCTAGTGGTACGGAGAGGAGCATAAACTTTCTTTTGGAGTATGTTGGTCAGGATATTATTTCATAAACCCTACATAGTGCCCATCTAAAAAAATTCATTTTGACTAGATTTCGACCCGGCCTAATATACAGGGTATCCCATAAGTCCGGCATCATAGGAGAAATTCATATTTTTCTATTTCTACAAACCATAATTCATATTTTTCTTATGCTCGGGATGCCAATTTCCTGTCCACCATTCTGTTCAGTGACGAGGCTGTTTTTTTTATGGAAATGGTGAATTAAATCGACAAGGTGCATCTCGGGTGATGGTATGGTGTGGCATTTGGAAGGATCGCATCATAGGCTCCCTCTTCTTCGATGAACATGTCACTGGAGGCACCTACCTACGTATGCTCAAGGAAGAAGCATTTCCCAGTGTCTTGAACGAAGAAGAAAATTTCCCAACATGGTTCCAGCAAGACGGCGCTCCTGCACACTACAGCACCCAAGTCGAGGGCCTGTGGAATGGCCAGCTAGAATCCCGGATCTCACGCCACTAGATTTTTATCTCTGGGGCCACTTGAAAGCGCTGGTATACGCAGAGAAAATTAGGAGTGTTGAACATTTGCGGCAGCGCATTATTGGGGCATGTAACACCATTACTCCTGACATCATTCACCGTGTGCTTGCTGACTGGGTATCACGTCTGAATTTGTGTATTGAAAACAATGGTGGACATATTGAGCACGTTCTGTAAATAAAAGCTTTTGTTTTGCCTTTTTTTATTATTTTTCCTGTGATGTCTGACTTATGGGACACGCTGTACATATACTGTATATACACCACGTGTCCCATTCGAAGTGAAACAACTTTGAAACCTTATAATTTTTTATTGAACGATGCAAATAATGTAATATTCACACAGTAAATAGTCAGTGTCATGAAGCTTCATATGATATATGTGAATTATAACATTTAGATACATTAGATACATTGTGCATAGCATAATTTTTCCTTTTGTTAAGATCTTCACATGTTATATGCTGAACAATTTGAAGCTTATATGGATAGAGCTACAGCCGCTTGCCCTCAACTCTGCACAGTTGAAGGAGGAATCTGCGGTTCGACACTGGCACGACGGATGGACTTTCTCCGCTACTACCAAAGGCGCCGCGTATTCGTTCAACATCTTCTTCCGATCTTCTTCGTCCTCCAGAGTGTTCCTTTAGAATACTGACCATCTCCTCAAATTTCTTGGTCCATGCATATAGGTCTCTTCTGGTGGGTGGTTCATTGTGAAATGTTGTACGGAATCGCCGTTGCACCAGAGTAGGGGACTTCAACTTAGCCACCCATAACACACATTTCGCTTTTTCTTGTGGGGTAAACATAATTCAATCTGAAACAAACAAAAAACATTATGACAAAAACTTATGCATATGTTGTAGTAACTGGCAAAGTTTCAACATTCTCACATTAATACTTTAAAAATTATAGTTTCAAAGTTGTTTCATTTCGAATGGGACACCCGGTATATTTCTCCTGTACTGTTATATTGATGGTTATAGTCCATCGTTTTGTATATTATTATTTTTTATTTTTTGATGATTATATATATATATATATATATATAATATATCACACACATAATTCTCGTTTGTATTTCTTATATTATTAATTTTTATTGCATATATTCCTCGTTTTTATAGGATTGTATATTTATTTTCTATATATTTCGTGAAATTGATTCCAATAATTCGTCTAGATAAACAGAATGATGTAATGGTGTTTTATTTAATTCTTTTGGTTGTATCCAGTGGGATCCTTTTCAGTTGTTCATCTATTCTATGGCCAAGGGCATTCACAATTATATAGATGTAGCCAGGAATGTAGAGTTTGTCACGCAAATAAGCCCAAAGGTAGAAATCACATGGGGTTCAATAAGGTGATCTGGCTGGCTACTCGATGGAACCTCCCCGCCCAAGCAGTAGCGTAGTAATAGCGTGGTGTTGGTGGCAAAATGCCACGAACCTTGTTTATATTCTTCAAAATTCAGAAAAAACAAAAATAAAGAAATATTTTTGTTACATTTTTTTCTATTACCAGCAACTCCACAAAAGAAACTAGGTCATTTTGCGGAGGTGAAAGCAAGGAAGAAAGATTTTTAAAGATTTTTTTTTATTATATTCATAAATTTCATGTAAACCTTTCTCATACTCATCTACTGTACGTTTATTTTTGCTAATACTGATTTTGTATGTTGAGTTGAATTTTTCCCTCCACATTAAAAAGTTTAACCCTTCTTGCTCATTTATTATATTTGATTAATTAGACAGAGAAACTTAATAAACTTTACATATTTGGTTCCAAATTAACCATAAACATTGTTGGTTTTGAGGGAGGGACCCTCTTCCCCAAACAAACAACGTAAAGTTTCAAATTTCAGTGATGACCCCCCTTCCGATTGGGGCCATCAGTGAAATTTTGCCACGGGCGTTTCCTTTTCGAGCTACGCTACTCTGCCCAAGCCATCTTCCCTCAAGGTTCGAATCCAGAATCTAAAGGACAGCTGCAGAGTAATGTGGCGGCGCTCCATCATGTGCAGAAAGCCAATTCCAGCCAACGTCATCAGTAAACTGTAGCAAAACTTTGTATCTCAATACCTGGCAACAGCGTTTTCCATCCATCGTATCTCTCGATATGTCAAAGGAAACGAGTCCTGAATAACCAATGCTAGCCCAAACTGTGTGTGTAGCCATTTTAAGGGGTTTACCCAATTGTATTTTGGGATTGTTTTTCGCCCAGTAGTGAACGTTGTGTTCGTTTCCTTCACTCGTTAAACCGAACACGCATTCATCTGAAAATTTGATTTTTCGAAGGAAATCTAGATCACTATTGAACATTTGACTCATTGTTTCAGAATCATCGTCGTATATGAACTGAGAGTAAAAAGGTTGTTTGATAATTATGGTATCCCTGTTATTTCAATATGTTTGCTATTGAAAATTTGAAAATACCCAATTCCTCTGCAAATTGAAAACTGGCGAGGACATTTTCTTTGTTGTTGTCTCCTGTCGCCATTACTCTCCTTCCGCCTGCAAATCCGAGGCGCATAATGAACGCTCTTCGCCTCCTCAGTTAGTTTAGAAATCTTAATCAGCCAGTTGGTTTAGAAGGCTTAAGGAACCAGTTGGTTTAGAAGGCGTAACCAGCCATTTGGCGTAGTGTATACACACACTACAGTTGAAATGTATATAGAGATACGGCATGCGGGAGGTGCCCCCCTTGGGGCATTGGTTTCTGCGCGTATGTAGAGGAATTACGACTTCTGATCGATTGAGGACCATGGTGTAGTGGTCATCATATCTGACCGGCAATCGGAAGATCCCGGGTTCGATTCCCAGGTGGTTACCTCATTTTTAATTTGTTCGTTCTCTCTTCTCATCTTGCGCGGAATGTTTTCCTATACAAGCGTCGTTCTTTACGATATATATATATATATATATATATATATATATATATATATATATATTGTGTGTGTGTATATATATATATATATAATGTAAAGAACGACGCTTGTGTCGAAGAGCTTTCTGCATAAGATGAGGAGGGAGAACGAACAAATGAAAAATGAGTTACCACCCGGGAATCGAACCCGGGATCATCCGATTGCCGGTCAGATATGCTATCCACTACACCATGGACCTCGATCAATCAGAAGTCGTAATTCTCCTACATACGAGCAGAAACCAATGCCCTGAGGGGGCACCTTCGCATACCGTACAATTTTCATTTGTTCGTTCTCCCTCCTCATCTTGTGCGGAACGCTCTTCTACACAAGCGTCGTTCTTTACATTAATTATACTGTTTGTTGTTTGCAGTTAAAATGTGTGTATATATATATATATAATATATATATATATATATATATATATATATATATATATATATATATATATATATATATATATCTTAAATAATATTAGTACAGTAGATATCTATATACACGTTTAATATATGTACGCGCATCTATACACTTAGATATAAGTACCAAAAATAATAATAGTAAAGGAGAAATCTACAGTATAAACATATTTAATATATGTACGAGCAAATACAAATTTATGTATAAATTTTAAAATAATAGTGCAGAAGAATTCCAATACATAAGTAATATATATATATATATATATATATATATATATATATATAATATATTACATCAAAATACACGCGCTTTATGTTCTACTGCGTTTAATTAAAATACTAAACTCGCATGTGATCGAGTCTACAGTTACATCCTCGTTCCTTTGTCTATGCAATAAATACGATTTAACATTATTTCATCACTCAAAGTGCGCGGGTGTATATACTCAATGTAAAGTGCTTTCAATTCGTTTAACACTATTTTTGTGCCCACTTTACAAATGGTTGGCAAGTTATCACTCTCTTTAAACACGGAAGGAATACATTCAAAAGCACGCACAAAGAGGGCATCGTTTGCCACAACATCGTTATGAAATTCAAGTTTATAAACACTCCTTTTCAAACGAGGGTTTATTCTTTCCAATCCGAGCTTTTCAACCGTGAACTCTTCTTCACAGCGCATATCGACAATTGAAGTAAGCTTCTAAACCGTGCCGACAGCTGCTCGTTATATAAAGAAAGAGCTCTTCAAGGTGAACAGTGTAGGTGAGCTCAGCCATGTACCGCTCAAGTCCTTTGTACCAAAGTTCAACATATTTCGAAGAGTCTATACCTTTTAAATACGTATCCAGTTCCAAACCATTCTCGCCTTGTTCAGTTCTACACTCGGTAAACCCGTCAAGCAGAGCGGTGTATGCGTATTCAAGAACCGTATCAAAATAAAGCATATCTGCAATACGTGCGTCTAATATAGGCTTTAGCTTGCGGAAACCAACAATTTCAAACATTCTGTTGAGGATGAAACGGTTTCGCGTGGGGACAAGGACGTTATTATCATACGCATTCTTGCACACCAACCTTATATAAATGCATGGCTGGTCGCGATTTATACACAACGTACAAATAATGGCATATGAGGGTGCATCACTAATCTGTTCTCTTCTTTTGCCTACACCTGGAGGTATTTTATAAAGATCCTCGCCCCACTTCTCAACAATCACGAAGTCTCTATTCATCTCTTCAACACTTAAATAAATAACATCCCTTTTAGCAGAGTTTGTTTATCTACAATGCGTTTCAAGTACAAAGTTAACAGAGACGGTTTTACGCCTGAACACACGCAATGACTTCGTCACGGACACATCGCATACGGCATTGAGAATGCTGCTCAACGGAAGTTCCATCTTTTTCTATTCTATTCTCTATTCTATTGAGCTCTGAGGTAACTATGATCAGCCGGTGCGCGGTTTGGCTCCGTGGGAAGTGTGGGCGGCTAGCCACATGAACGCGTCATACCAAGCGTTAGTGATTCGTGCAGGGCTTGCTCCAACATGAAAGAATCATGTGAATACTTGTATCCATTATACTGGGTAGGTGTTTAGAGGATTTTCCAATACATGAAGTAATAATGGCTTTAATGTTTTATCGGAACCATACATCTTCATTCATTTTCTCCACACATCAATACTCCGGCGCTCTATTTGAGAGAAACATGTGTCCATATCTGTCCTTTTTGCTTAGCAAGCGATACCCATCACTAGACTCTATTAAAAACTCACAGAAGCCTTTAGCCACAACCTCACTGTGAGCCTCATCATGATGTATATGAACGTAATTATAAAAATATTTCAGGCTGGATGATAACAAGATTTATATTCTCAGCCGCAGGGTATGCCTACTCGGTGTGACGTAACATGATATAATATCGCTTGTCACACCATTCGTCAACGAGGCTCACAACCCATACCCGTTGCATCTCGTGCACGCGATGTTTTTTCACTTCGCGGTGTATGTGCGCCTTTACACAGTTTAGCCTTTCGACGTTGACCATTACATCGTTTGAGCCAAGAAACCCCGGTATGCTCTCGCCGGAATAACCGTAGGGTATTTGAACCTCCTGCTGCTCACGCCTCGCTCCGCTCAATATGGCTTTAAAAGACTCAAAAGAGGGAGGACTAGGGATTCTTTGAGGTTCACCACATCTGTAAACTTTATCGAATACCACTTCATGAATGTCGAGCATGCAATATCAAAGGTAGCAATTACTTTTTCCGTCTACGCGAGAATTCGTCAAAATACACGTCTGAGATCCAGGGCTTGTTGAGGTCAACTGAGCAGGCAGGGCAGAGAAAAGCAGCTAGTGGCAGGAGTTACGTGACCCCTTTGATCGGCCATACAGTTGGCTGCGCTTAGCCTTTTCTTGTACATACACACACACACACACACACACACAAACACGAAGGAGAAAATGAAACACTAATTGAAATAATATATTTTAAATAAATAAACATATTGTTAACAAGTAAATACACACACACACACACACACACACACACACACACACACACATATATATATATATATATATATATATATATATATATATATACTGTATATAACAAAACATTCAAGGGCTATGGTAACCAAAGGGCACGGTATCGAAGGTGCCAGGCACCTGGTAGCGTTTCCTATATGTGTTACGACACACTTTCGTCTCCCTAAGCTCCTTCACGACCCCTAGTTTCTGTGCCAGAAAATTGTGGGTCCCTACAGTCAGTTAGGGTGGTTGGTTACCCTCATCTTCTAAGCTCACTAGCTCCTTCAGCGAATCAAAGTTAACGATCCGCCGTTCGCCTGGTTAACCGTGATGCCTTTCGCCTTCAAGATATATCTCACTTCCTCCCCCACCCTCACCTGTACGCTATATCACCATACTCATCCTTGATCTCATCAGTCATTTCCCCGAGGAATTCTCCAATAGGCAGCATGTATTCACCCTCCCTCTCTGTGAATATCACACTACCTGTCTCTGCTTACAGAACCCTCTGCCCAAGAGAATGCAGTAGGCCCAAAAGTTTGATGCGAGCGTATGCTGTTGTGAAGCTGACTACAGGTATGTTTGTAACACGTCATATCTCTGTAGCACAACTTTGCACTAAAGCGCTTGCCCTCGTTCTTTACAATTTGGGACCGGTCAAGTTGTATCCCTTCACGATCACGGTAGCGCTGAATATACGCCGATTTTTCATTTTCGGTCTCAACTCCTCGCGGATACCCTGCTGCTTCTACCTTATCCTTCAGAAAAGTGTTTATATATTGCGTGAAAAAGTTGGGTAGCTTCTGAATCCTCCACACCTCATATATCTTCAATATTCTTTAGCCGTGGCGAACGGCTAGGGACTCAGGGCTTTTATATACACCTCTGATCTTCCGCTGGTTGTTCGTGTGATTACAGGTCCCATTGTTCTTCTCTGCGCACTTCACACACAGGGGAAACATGAGCTTGTGGTCTATAGCGACTGGTAAGATCGGCATCCTAAGCCACGAGTGGGGAGCACGTCTACGAAAGGAAGACCGAAATAGTTCTTGTTCAAATTTGCTGAGAACTCTTCGATGGCGGGAAGGACGGGACCCACCAGTTTTTCAGGTTTTCCTACGGGGTACGGATTGTTCTTCATTACATAGGGGTATAAAGAACAGAAATCGTAGTAATGGAGTTTCACGCCCTCAGCAGGTGGAAAGTATAGCTTGAAGAGATTTCTACGCCCACCGAACAAACTATCGCCGCATCTGAGAGGATCCAACACCATTGAACGTTTGATGGTGTTTATTTCTTCACGGATTCCATCCGTGCATCATATTCATGCTTCCATAAGACCATGGAAGTGAACTGGGAACCTATAAGCTCATCCCGGGTGCGGGTCCATGCAAGACTGTCGGCAAGAGATCTACCATGGATATCTCATACGATTCCACACTAAGGACGTGGGCAACCATGCCACCAGCACCCGTTAAAGGAGTAAGCAGTCTTCTCACCAGTTGCACGGTCTTCGTTTAGACCATCCACCCAAAAAACACGACCATTAACCTGGATGGGGACTTCCCCGTGTTGCGGGCATGTTTTATGTACACACCGATCTGTTGCTGTAGGTGTATGAGTCAGTAAATAGCCTTTTGCCCATATCTGCGGGAATTGTTTCTGTGAATGACGGCCAGTGTGTCTTTAGGCATGAAATTATTCTCGAACACCGTAAAGCACAATGAGGCGATCGTGGTTGCGACTTGCAACGGATCGCAGTTGAACCTCCTAAATGCCTGGAAACATACTCTAAGCACGCGCACATCATTCACGCAATAACGTTCACATTCATCCGCTATATTGTATGGATTTTCTCCATAAAAACTGTTGTAGTAGCGGTCAAGATCTCCACGCTCACTATCATTCATGTTGGCGAAGTTAAAATAATGTTTGGGGGGGAGGTAGTTTTTAAAGTGTAATTTAAAGTGTCGCTTGTGAGGAAAGTGTAAGGGAAATATTCTTTTGAAACTTCGGCGGCTACGCCCATCACCTTGGGTAGCTTTGCTAATTTACAAGGTGTGAATAATAAAGTGTCTTTAAACTGAACATTACCTCTTATTTACATCTATGTAAGTTTGTTTCCTCTTTTCAAGGGATCGCCTGTAAATATCTCCGGTGACTCGTGTTCAAGCAGTTCCTTATAAAGGAATTGTGTCAAATTTTGCGCCGTTATGGACAGGAATATACTCAGTCATTTTTTTAACATGTCCGCTAACTTGACAATATAGGACACAAAGAGTTTCACAGGGCTGTCGTGTGCGATCGTTTTAAAATTTTTTGTTCGTTTGCCACATTTGTGACACTCATTACACTCGACATCCATGCACTCATCGCAGATAATCTGGCTGGCTTACAAGTAAATATATCATCCGCAAACTCGATACATCCCTTACACAAATCATGATGCCTTCCATATTTTCAACTTTTATCATAACTCGCGTAAAGGTCCCTTATATTACGGATGGGGAAATACGTTGTCCCTGACAGCCCTAAAATAAGTAGGGGTCTTGTACGGTCTCTCATACTGCTTTTAAAAACATACACAGTCCTACGACGATCATCCGTTCCAAATACAACTATACGAACATTCATTTCCTGCTCTACACCTCTCAGCTATTCATGACCCATATTACAGTCAAACTCGATCTTGCACTCTGAAGCCAGTTTACGAGTACGCTGCACAATCGTAGGCAACCAAATTCTTTGGGCACGTTTATTTAGCACAGTAAACATATGGGCCAATTCTCTGCTATAAAGTCGCAATCACGCCTGGTGTCTATATGCTGTCTGTAAATAGCCTGAGAATTGAAGTTAAGAGCATAAGGTGTAGCCGTATGTCCCGCAACACGGAATACACGGTCAATATCTATCGCTAAGTTGTCCTTCTTGAAGGTTGTACTACTTTGAAATGCTTGCATTATACGGTCCATAATGTATCCTATATCTACAGCAGCCAAGCGTCTGTATGGTATTACTACCCAAAAATCATCTACATCCCCATCATCTGACCCGAACCCGAAGGACAGCCTAGTCCTGACTTCACGTCCGTCGCTGTTCTGAAGGTCAAACTCCACAATACGTTCAACTACGCGCCGTAGTCCGTGTTCAACACCGTTGCTATACATGGTTCGCTGGTCAACCCTGACTACGTACCTGTTTCTAGTCATGGTAGGGGTGGGGCTAGCTCACCAGCTCGAATGTGATACTATTCTCCACAGAACGAGTAGCTGCTGCTTGGAGAGGACGATCGGAATTGAACAGGAATAAGGGGGCACATTTTTATTTGTGGAAGGAACTAATGTAGGGGTTGTGTCGTAAAACATAGAGCGTTGGGGCTCTATTACTGGGGTCTAACAACCGTGCACTCCAGGCACGCTTTATACCTGACATGGAAGACGATTCATCATCAATTTCATCATGCCCCCGCTTTCTCCTCGAATTGTCGCGTGGGGGCGCTACAGCTGGCGTTGGTGGGAGCTCGCTAGCGGGGGTGGAGCCTATAGCCACAACTATATTGTCATCAGAATCTTCAGTAATATCGATGATGGGGACATGTTGCTGGTGCAGTACCTCATCCTCATTCACTGTTCTGAGGAAGAAGAGGAAAAACAAGACTGTAGAATATAAGGAGCATCACTTAAAATTTTATTGTATTTTGTAAATGTTCCACTAAGGAGTGTGACGTGTTAGAGATGGAATCTGTAGAAAAATTCAGGTTCAAGAGCCCGTCCCTACTGGGTGTGGTAAAACTGTGTTTATGCTTAAAATCATTAAAGATAAGGTGGAGATGTTCTCAAAATTTTTGCATAAAGTCATGTGGTATTATTCCACATACCAGTCAGTATTCAACAAGTACCAAGATGATATTTTGTTCCACAAAGGTGTATATGACGTTAATTCGCTAAAGGGAAATGAACATAGTCATTGTAATTGACGATTTCATGTTGGAAGTGGATAAAACGTTTGCCGAGACATTTACAGTATTCTCCCACCATCTTAACATAAACGTATTCTTCATCAACCAGAATCTACTTTTCAAAAATAGATACGTGCGCGATGTGTCGTTAAATACAAAATATCTAGTCGTATTCGCAAAACGTAGAGATGTATCACAAATTTGGGTATTAGCCAATCAAATGTTCCCGAATCAGCGTAAGGATTTTTTGGAAGTTTATAAAGAAGCTACAAGCCAACGTTCCGGATACTTGCTTTGTGACCTTCACCCGCGAAACACGTTTAGGGTGCTTGTAAGAACGAATATATTCCCAAAATACAAGCCAACGTTCCGGATATTTGCTTTGTGACCTTCACTCACGAAACACGTTTAGGGTGCTTCTAAGAACGAATATATTCCCAAACGAGCCTGAAACGGTGTATATTCCAGAATGACAAACAGGCTAAAGAAATACCATGAATTAATAAAAATCTATCATCGACTGCCCTAGGCATTGCAACAGATGTTTGTTAAAAATATTGACTCCAACTTTATAGAGTGCATTTGTGAAATCTCCCTTTAAGCTATAAAATGTAATGTGCCAATAAAACCCCACAGAAGGCTCGCCTCCGCTGTTAGAAGAGCATAATACGCACACTAGCTCGTAAAAGTCAAACTGTGGGGAAGAAAAAACGAATTATTGTACAAAGAGGGGGTTCATTCCTCCCCATCTTATGTTCAGTTCTGGGGCCTTTACTGACTATAGTAATATAATGAAGAAAGTAGTCGTGATTCCATACGAGGTGTTTGCTTCACTGCAAAGCTCAAAGAGTACAGATACGGTTCTAGACCCTCGTAAAAGCAGGCTTAAAAGAATGGAAAGCGAATTGTCAGACCTATTAAACAGTGAAAAGTCACATTATAAGAAAAGAATCTTATACCAAGAAGCTCTGCAGAAATTTCTTCATGAGTACAAAAATTATAAGAGTCCGACAGAGATCCCCGTGGTTCTTATTAGCACTCAATATGGAGGCATAGGAACTGGGGTTGCGGCTAGAGACGACCAGTCAAAGAATAACGATCGACCCCACAACATATCGAGCATATATTAAAAAGTAGTCTCCCACATACATTGAGGAATAAAGGTTTAAGTCTTTATAATCTATTGAGTGAGGATCCCATTATACAGTGAACCAATACAGGTGAGGTCATTGTTGAAGGAACAAAGGTACAGGGCTTGAATATCGTTGACATCGTCCATGACCTGGTGAGAAAGTGGGATAGGCCCTCACCAGCAAGATGGAAGCATATTAAAGTAAGGCTACAACAAATAAATGTCCCCAAAACATTGATAGGAAATCTGAACAGGTTAAAAGACTTGGAGCAAGCCTCGCATGTGCCACAACTGAGCACGCCATCTCCCCCGGCGGTAACATCTCCGAAAAGGAGAAAGAAGAGACCAAACAACAACCGTCAACCCTCCCTACGCGCCTCTAAAATACACACATGGCTAACATATTAAGAAAACGTTATTATGACATTTCTAGCCCATCTTCCTACGGTGGCGTTAATAGACTGTACAGAGGCGTTGATAATGAGGGAGTAGGGAAAAAAGATGTTGAGAGGTTTTTACGGGAGCAGGATGCTTGTACACTTCATAAGCTGGTGAGAAAAAGGTTTAAAACAGCCAAGACAACAGCAGCATCGATTGATTCTAGATATTTGTGGTTAATTCCCATGAATAATAAATTGCCTGAAACAGTTGCTGAAGCCACCAAAACGCTGATGTTGAAAGAAAACAGGGTTCCTGGCTATTTTTTTACAGATATGGGGAAAGAATTTATAGGCCGAGCTATTCAGAGTATGTTGACAGAGTTTAATATCAGTTACTACACTAGCAATTCTATACATAAGGCCTCTTTAGCTGAGAGTTCAACGTACCATAAAGGAACGCATGCATCGCTAATTCACACATAAAAACACATACAGATATATAGACATTCTGGATTCGCTGGCCTCATCCTACAACCGTTCACACCACCGTGCGATTAGGACAGCACCTAACGAAATTTTAGAAAAAGGTACGCACAAAGAACGTGAGATGAGAAAAGACACTCGTAGAGCGCCACCACACTTTGCACGTTCAAAATCGATGATTATGTAAAGCTGTCGCGTTCCGATAATAAATTCGCGAACGAATTTGAACAAGGTTGGACACGAGATTTTTAAAGTAAGGGCTATGAGACCTAAAGTCGAGATAATGCTGTATTACGTTAACGATTTGAATGGGGAAGAAATTGTATGAGGCTTTTTCGGCAAGAAGCTGCAGAAAGTGACATTTAATTTAGGAAAAAATGTGTTTCAAATTGAAAAAATTTTAGGTAGCAAAGAATCAGGAAAGATAAAATGTACCTGGTAAAATGGCTAGGGTACCCAGAAAGCTTCAATATCCATATAAAAGCTGATGCAATAATGAAGCTTAAATAATATGCAACATGGCGCCTAACCACTTCTACGTCACACTCCCGTCCTCTTCTTCTCTCTCTGTACATTCTGGTAATGTGTACTCTGGCCAACTTTGTAACGGAACTCTATGAGCTCATCGAATTGGGTAGTTTCGTATGAGGTAGGAATATATGAAATTCAATTGTCTACCATGTTTTTAAGTATTGATAATAAAGAATCCGTTTTTACGGTTCTTAGAGACCATGATGAGTGTGAAAATGTAGTTGTGACTCGGAGTGGGGAGGCACAGTATTACACTACAATATTAACACTAGGCTCTGGTCATTATGGTGGGTCGAGGATGTTGCGAGAGATATAAACGGTAGTTTGGAAAGCTCAAACGTTACGAAGGATTTATATACGAAATCGCAAACAAACATACCCCTGCACATCCTCTGACCCTAAAATCACAGGCTAATAGAAATATTAAAGACTGTTCAAAATTATAACCGAGGGCTGATATGGAGCAGCCCTCCCAAGAAATACCCTTCACGAAACACAACATGAGTTGTGCAGCTTAATGTATCAATTGAAAGTGGAGAAATTAAACGATGGCTATCAACCCCCCAAAGACATGTACTATATTTACAGTAATATCTTGGAGCATCAGTTTGTTGGGAATATTCAGACGCGCCTGCTGCGTCTCGCTCACATTCCCAATCATAGAGGAAGGAGCTTGAGCATTCCATATGACAAGCCTCATTATGTTAGTGTCGCAACTAATCTATTAACCAATATCTCAATATATATAAGAACGATTGAGGGGAAGTTTTCCATTCGTTGACGGGAGCTTAACAGTGAAGCTCCACTTTCGTCGCAATGTGATATAATGACCCAAAGGTTTTTCACAGTCTATCGAGTGGTGAGATACCAGCGCGGGAGTGGGATTGGATGCATTTTTTCAACCATATTACGTACGGCTGTCCCCTTGCTGAAGAGTGGTGCCAGATATCTCGGCAGGAAAGCGTTACAATCAGGTCTTAACACGGTAGAAGACATAATGGCGGAGACTAATCCTAAAGAAGCTCTAAAAAAAGCACATAAAGCGTACACGGGACGAAATCATCAAAAATGCAAAGAGAAAAATGTGTGGTGGTGGGAAAAAGAAGAAGAGGCCTGTACGGAAGAAGGAGTTACCAGCACGTGGCGTTATGCGAGAAAGTATATCAAAAAAGAAGAAGTGTTCTAAGCGGCTGAAACCCATGGTTGATCATTTTTTTGAACTGATATAAACTAAGGACATTGCTCTCATGAATCATAGGCTGTTTGCTACTTGTCGAGAGAGGTGCCACTATTTCTGGCTCGTAGTGGCGCGTTTCATCCATCCGTGTAGTTTACAATGTTATAAATCGGAGCTGGCCCTCTTTGACATGCCCCCAACTCAACTTTCTATTGAGCACAGTGACTTTATTACAATTACCGTATATTGGGGCGTATAAGTCTAAGGTCCAGATTAGTCGAGCTCCTAACCTTCAAATTTTGATTTAGATTTTAACTTATTCTGGGTGTTTAAGTCCACTACCTATTTGCCAACTTAAAAAAGTAAAACTTTGTAAAAACGTTGTAAAAATTAGTTATCAAATCCTTCATAATCATCATAATCATCATCTGACATCATAATTTCATTATATACATCCGCAGATACATTTGCAAGTGCTTCGTCATATGGATCCAATTCAGATGTTAACCAAAAGCGAGCTAATGCAGGACTGAGGACCTATGACAGGTAGACCTGTCTTTAAATACAAGCTAAAATGGAAAGTGGAAGGTTAATTTTGTAGACTGGGCCTCTAAGTCGACTTATACGCTCCAATATACGGTAATCCGTCAAATACCATTAGCTCATCGAGTGCTCCTATAGAGTTCGTGATCCCTAGCTCAGGCCTTTACGTTTTTTACCCAAGCTGTGTGCATATGTACGCTAAACTACGAAGAGCACATTCAGATGGAACGGATTGCGAAGACAAATAAGTTGTATTCCCAGAAACAAACTTTCTACACTCCATATTCAGTCAGTGTGATGTGTATTTAAATCAGTTCAACATCTAGGCAGGAACGGGTTACTATCACCTACGAGCCTATCTGGAAAATGTCCTCAACTTTTAAAGAGAAGTGAAGGACACCTTTTTAACTGCCGAGGGCTATTATCAAGCTAAAGATGAAAACAGTAAAAAGGAAAAATTAAAAAATTTTAAAAGAAGATATATGAATGCTTCAGACGCCTGCATACAGCCTTCACATTCCAGGAGAAACTGCTTGTGAATGGGGTCGATATGAAAATAAAGCTCGCTCGTACGAATCCTGAGAGCTGTTTAAATCTACTGTAGGTGTGACCAAGAAGAGAGCGCAAAGACCGTGGTCATTCATGTTATGGAAACATATCTTCGCGTCCGCCGAGTGAAATTAAGCTCTGCTAAACAACTAGAAGTTGAAAAAAATTTAATACGCGCCACAGTAAAATACCCAATTAACAGGGTACAGATCAAATTATACACGGTGCCATCAGGGCTGGCATCGAAGATAAAAAACGTCGCCTTTGGATCTCTTCCAAAAAGGTTATTAATTGGAATGAAGAAACACGTTTCTGTGAATGGAAAATATAAAGAGAATGCCTTTAATTTCGAAAATTTCGGTCTTAAAAATAAAACCCTATACGTCAATGGAGTCGCATTAGGGGGACATTGGAAATGCATTATTCAACAGATGCCATGTTCCCGCTTTGCTTGAGAGCTTATAGTAATCATGCACATATTGCCGGTACTTGCAACGAATTAGGAATCGGCGTAACGCAGAAGGAATTCATAGAACAGGTTAACCTTTCTCCTTTTGACATCACCCCTGACTTATCTGCTAGAATAAACACGCACTTAAGCCCACAGCAGAGTGGAAACAGCTCAGTCAGATTGGAATTCGCCAAGCCGCTAGACTCGCTATTAGTGTACTAGTATACCTCGAACCACATGCCCTAATAGAGATCGATAGGTTTAGAGGCATAGTCACAGACTTTTAAAAATGGATGTGAATACACCCCAGAGAGTCATGAATAGTGAACGAATCACACGCTCCAAATGTATCGGTGTGTTTGCGAAGAACGAAGCACTGAAGCTTCCAGCCAGGAGACACTGCGGCGCACTTATTCTAAATACGGATGATAGCGGAGGTGAAGGGATTCATTGGCTAGTCATTTATTTTAAAAATATCGAGCGAATGTACTATTTTAACTCACTGGGGTCCATCCTTGGAATGAAACCCTTATTGTAAAATTTCTCGAGCAATTGCACATTCCTCAAATTGTCTAGAGCCCTTACCAATTACAGGGGTACTACAGCAAAACCTGCGGGATGTACTGCCTTTCATTTCTCCTGTATATAGCCTGTGGGAGTGAAGTTATAAAGTTAAAAAAATTATTCGATTTGTGCGAAACTTAGCGAAATGATATTCTGGTATGCAAAGAGATAAAAAATTGGTTCCCGTTTCTACGCACACGAAGTATTGTGTGAAGTTTTACGCGCGTGTGTATATATATATATATATAGTTGGTTGAATGGTTTGTTCTTAGGGAAGCGTAGCTTAGCGAGGAATAGGAGGACGAAAAGATGGTACATGTTTATTAACAGACGTTTCGGAAAAATTCAATTTCCATCATCAGTGCTAAAAAGTTTAAAAACAAATAGAAATAAATAAGTATAATAAATAAAAACGAACAATAAATTTAAATGGCGCAACAATTAGCGAGAATTAATAATAAGTTACAATATATATTAAATTGGAAGATTAAAAATTAAATGATATACGTAAGGTATAAAAGTATGGACAATAAATAAAAAATAAAAACGGTTTAGGCAAAACAGAATTGAAGGGGTTCTTACCAAATTGTTAATGTAATGAGAGACCAATTGTACAGAAGATTGGGAATGGTTGCCTGTTGAAAGAATTCCATATTAGAAAGTTGGAGCCGGGCGGAGTGATGGTAGATTTCTTTTGAGAATTTATTTGGCAATGTTTAAATTGAAAGCGGAACTGTAATCGTTGAGGGTTGGCTGGATACTGAGGATATAAAGGGACTTATAACCAAGTACGTTCTTCCGGCTCATCCCCAGGTACTCTCTATGGCCTCCCTAAAATACATAAACCCAACTTACCCATTAGGCCCGTCCTTTCGGCCTACACTACCCACAATTACAAACTAGCAAAATTCCTAATTCCCACTTTAGCCCCCCTAACCCAAAACGAATACTCCGTCACCAACTCCTACGAATTCGCTAAAGAAATATGGACCATAAATAACTCAAATAACCTTCATATGCATAGTTTCGATATAGTATCTCTCTACACCAACGTTCCAATTAAAGAAACCATCGATATCTGTATTAACAGCCTTTTCGCCAACAATCCGAACACAGTTTTGAAGCTAACAAAACATGAATTTACCAAACTGCTTACGCTCGCCGCCTCAGACACCTATTTTTTCTTTAACCAACAACTTTATCAACAAACCGACTCACTAGCTATGGGATCCCCCTTAAGTGCCACTTTAGCGAACATCTTCCACAGCCATCACGAAAATAACTGGCTACTTCATTGCCCCACTCATTATAAACCGCGCCTATATAAAAGATACGTTGATGACACCTTTCTCCTTTTTCACAATGCCAACCACGCCCCCCTTTTTCATAACTACCTTAATTCCCAACATAAAAACATTAAGTTCACCAAAGAAGACGAATCCAATAACACCCTTCCCTTCCTAGATATTACAATAACTAAACAAAACAACAAATTTAGCACTTCCATATATCGAAATCCCACGTACACAGGCCTGGGTACTAATTTCCTAAGCCACATCCATTCGCTATATAAAATAAACAGTATTATAATTTTAATCCACCGTGCCTACCATCTTTGCTCCTCGTACTTATCCTTCCACCATGAAATAGAGTTAATTCTTAACTCCAGCATTAATAACTCTTTCCCAAAACATCTGTTACAATCTTTAACCAGAAACTTTCTTAATAATATTTATCAACCCCCCTTAAAGTTCCCACTGTTAAAAAAGACGTACAATATTTTTCATTCCCCTATTACGACCACATTAGCCACAAAATACTTTCAGAACTCCGTCTCTTACTCACCCCGCTTTACCCCCAAATTAAATTTCATTTCGTTTTCACCAACAACAATAGCATCAAATCTTACCTCAACCATAAAGAAAAAACACCCCAGCCACTTGCTTCGTCCACTATCTACGCTTTTAATTGTGTTCGCTGCAAAGCGAACTATATTGGCAGTACCATCCGCCAATATCAAACAAGAGTGGACGAGCATCGTGGGATTTCTACAAGAACTTCACAGCCCTTGAACAAACCCTCCAAATCAGCAATAAGGGATCACTGCCACCTTCACAACCACCCGTTACTTTCCTCTAATTTCAAAATCATTAATTCAGCCAACCAACTAATCGACCTCCGCATACTTGAGTCCCTTTATATCCTCAGTATCCAGCCAACCCTCAAGATTACAGTTCCGCTTTCAATTCAAACATTGCCAAATAAATTCTCAAAATAAATCCACCATCACTCCGCCCGGCTCCATCTTTCTAATATGGAATTCTTTCAACAGGCAACCATTCCCAATCTTCTGTACAATTGGTCTCTCATTACATTAACAATTTGGTAAGAACCCCTTCAATTCTGTTTCGCCTAAACCGTTTTTATTTTTTATTTATTGTCCATACTTTTATACCTTGTATCATTTAATTTTTAATCTTCCAATTTAATATATATTGTAACTTATTATTAATTCTCGCTAATTGTTGCGCCATTTAAATTTATTGTTCGTTTTTATTTATTATACTTATTTATTTCTATTTGTTTTTAAACTTTTTAGCACAGATGAATTTTTCCGAGACGTCTGTTAATAAACATGTACCATCTTTTCGTCCTCCTATTCCTCGCTATATATATATATACTGTATATATATATATATAAAACCTTACCTTACCTTACAACCATACAAAGGTTTCGCGCGATGATTTCTCATTTCGCGAAGGTCAAGCTTGTCGCCCCTCCTCTCGAGTTGGCCTGGTGAAGTAGTGAGTTGGATTCTTGCGCTCTCCACCTCATATAGCCAGGTACGCCCGGCTCATCGGGGATTGTTCTGAGCCAGGCGTCTATTCTTCTTTTGAAGATTTCCACTGCAACTCCCTTCGTGTTTCTTGGGTCTTTGGGCAACTGATTAAACAGTTTTGGTCCTCTCACTACAAAACTATTTTCTTTCAGGGTTAAGGATGTTCCCTGTCTCGCCTTCAATTTGGGAATACGAAACAGTCTACCGTTTCTACTTTCTACCGTTGTTTGGGGAGTTATAGGGTTCAGAGTAAGATTAGGGACTAGTTTCTCCATTATTTTCCAAGTGTAAATAATGGTGTATCTCTCTCTTCTCCTTTCCAGTGAATATAGGTCTAGTTCTCGTAACCTTTCCCAGTAATTTAGTTCTTTGCACCCATTGATCTTGGCTGTGAAGCTTCTTTGGATCCCCTCCAGCTGTCTAATGTCTTCTTTTTTATATGGGGATGTTAGGACCGAGCAGTATTCCAATTTGGGTATTATCAGGGTTTTCAGTAGAGGAATCATTACATTCCTATCCCTTCGTTTAAAGGTTCTCAATATCTGACCCGTTATTCTCTTTGCTCTGTTTACTGCTATCTTATTTTGTGTTTCAAATTTCGCATCATCTGTCATTACAACCCCTAAATCTTTTGCTCTGGAATTTCTCTGAATTTCCTGTCCATTTGGGGTATAATATTCCATGGACTTTAGGTCTTCTCTTTTTCCGTACCGTAATAGCTGAAATTTCTCGGTGTTAAACTTCATATTGTTGTCTTCCGTCCACTTGTAGTTTGTTTATGTCGGTTTGTAGAGATCCTATGTCTTCTGGGTTTCTTATTTTTCTACTGATCTTTGTGTCATCCGCAAAGGATGTTACTGTGCTGTCTCTGGTAACGTCCTCATCTATGTCAGTTAGCATGATTATGAAGAGTAGTGGAGCTAATACTGTTCCTTGTGGTACTGAGCTGAGGACCTCTGATTCTGATGAAGATACTCCTTGTACTGTAACGACTTGCCTCCGCTCACTAAGGAAATTATATATCCATTTCCCTACTTTTCCTGTTATTCCCATATATTTCAGTTTATGTATTATGATTCCGTGGTCACACTTGTCGAACGCTTTAGCAAAGTCTGTGTATAGTACATCATAGTTTTCATTACTTTCAAGTGAATCAATAATGTTGTTGTAGTGTTCCATTAGTTGTGATAGGCATGATCTGCCTGACCGAAACCCGTGTTGGTTATCATTGAATTTTTTCTGAGTTTCCAAAAAGTCATAGATTTTCTGTCTAACTATTCTTTCAAATATTTTAGTGAGATGAGATGTAAGCGACACTGGCCTATAGTTTTTGGCCTCGGATCGATCTCCTCCTTTATATATTGGGACTATGTTCGCGCTCTTCAGGATGCCCGGTATTTCTCCCGTGTCTAATGATCGTCTCCATATCCAGTATAGGGGCTCAGCGATTGCATTCTTGCAGTTTTTGATCAGTGTGGCATTCCATTTATCCGGTCCTGCCGCTGAGTGTGTTTTTAGTTTCCCTATGGCTTGTGTAATATCATCCGTCGTAAAGTCGAAATCCGTTATACTTTCCCCTTGTGGTTCTTCTTCAAAGAACGCGTTTCTATCGCATATCAATTTGTCAGTTTTTGGGATACTGAAAGATGATTCATACTGAGCTTTAATATTTCAGATACTTCTGTTAGATCATCAGATAAATCACTGTTCTCATTTTTTAAAGGTCCGATAGTCGCATGGTTTTTCGACTTTCTTTTTGCGAAATTATAGAAGTACTTTGAGTTAGCCTTTATCGCTTCTATAGCGTCTTCTTCTTTTTCTGTATGCTTCTCGTTAGTTCCTGTATGACGACATCGATACTTTGCAGTTTATCATTTAATATTTTTCTGATGTTGTTATCTTTACAATTACTTAATTTTGCAGTCACTCTTTTTCTCTTTCGGAACAATGCCCTCTTTTGTCTTTCGAACCTGCTTCTCTTTCCTCTTTGTTGTATCTTTGGGACATGTTTTTCCACAATTTCTAACGTCTTCTCCTCTAACGTCATTAGCATCTCTCCGTTGTCTTGGCCTCGAAAATGGTTTTCCAATCTATTACTTCCATGCTGGATGTCACATCTTCCCAGTTTATAGCTTTGGAGTGAAAATTAAAAATTTCGAATTTGCTTCTTTCTGTTGTGCGTGTTCTTTCCTTTCCTGTTGCCTTTATATTAGTTGTTATTTCAATGATGTTGTGGTCTGATATCATAGTTGGGGATATTTCTACATTATCAATTAGATTACTGTTGTTTGTGAATACCAAATCTAGGCAGTTGTTTTTTCTTGTGTTTTCTGTTATTTCTTGCGTTAACATAAATTCATCAGCTAAAGCTAGTAGCATTTTTACCTGCTCCTGGTCTTCTCGTGTGCCCCCCTTGTCCTGGTGTATACATATATTTTTTCCTATCCTTTTATATTTCATGAATGGGAAATTAAAATCACCACAGAGAAAAATATTTGGGGTTGGAGAGTGTAGATCTTTTACAAGTTTCTTACCTCTGTAATGGAATCTGAAAATTTTGAGGTTGGCGTGTTTGGGGGTCTGTACATTACAATTAGTACCATATTTAATTTTTCAATTTTTGCTGCTACACATTCTACGTAGTTGTTTGAGGTACTTATAGCCATTTCTGCTATGTGCCTTTCGCGTGTGTAAATAGCACATCCTCCTTTACGTCTCACTGTTCTGTCGGCTCGGAGGATGTTATAGTTGTCAATTTGTATTTCTTTTTTGTCAATACAGGACTCACAATTTTCACAGTTCTGGCAGTCCTTTAGATGAGTTTCCGTGAGGCATGCAAAGTCTGCTCCGGCTTCTTGCATGAGTCCTTTCAGGTATATGCAACTTTGTTCGTGGAATGGTTTGATTTAAGGCCCTGTATGTTGGCTAGGATTATTTTTATTTTTTCTCTTTCTTTTTCGCATACAGGTGGTTCCGATTTGTTTTCCAATGGGGGTGCCGGTTTCGTTGCCTTGTGGTCCTCCGAGAATTTACCTCTTTTTACCTGTTGTCCCGATAACGCATGAAGTGCCTTTGTTCGTACCTTCTGTCCGGCTCTCGGATTTCTATATTTATATTTGTCAGCTGGTTTTGTAATTGCTGGAGAGTATTTAGCAGCTGAAATGTGTTGGCTGCGTCTAAAAAATTCCACTCTTCTTTGATGTTCGTTTTTTCTGTTCCTCGTTGCGTTCCTTTGAGGGTGGTGGTATCGGCATTTTTTTCGTATTTGCAACTCCCATATCTTCATAAGTGTTGCAGACCGTAAGATGGTGGAACATGCATTTCTTATCAAACTTGCAGTATCCACTTGTGTAATGCATTTTGCATAATGTGGGATGTGCATATATGCATTGCCCATCCCGATATCTGCAGTTTCCTTTCGCGTAGTATTTGCATACGATATTTTCTACGCTTCTGCTTTCTTTTCTTATTTTCAAGTTCTTATTTTGGCATTATCATTATTTTTCTTTGGCTGTTTTTTTCTACGTTTTTAGTTATTATCTTTTTATCATTTCGCTCGTTGGACCGTTTGTCTACTTCGCCACTTTTACTTATTTCTTTTTTTCTATCGTCTTCCTTCCGTATTATTGTTTATATCGTTTTATTAAATTGTTGTTCGTTATTATGCTGTTATTCGTTATTTCGTCTTCTCTCTCATCCACCCTGTTTTTCGTTGGGACCATTCGGACCCATGTTCCCCATTATTTCATTCTTTTTTGTAACTTTCGAGTCTGCTATCTCCATTTCTTTAAAGACCGCGAAAGAATTTACAGTCTGTGTACATGCGCCACATAGAAATTTGATCCCCACGATGTGTTTCGCGTTCGAGACAAGAGTTATTTCCCTATCATTCCAATTCATGCAGTTAAAGTCGTTTAATCGTTGGCAGAAATCACATCTAATCGCTGTTTTCCGTTGTTACTAATTGCACAAATTACAGATTAAGTGAGAATTTGGACCCATATCCATGCTATTCCTTAATTAGCGTAAAAGAAATACCCACACAAATTCTTTATTTATTTATTTTTATTTTATTTCTGTTTCTTTCCTTTCGATGGTCGAGGGTATTTCGAGGGTTTTCTGACCTTTGCGTTTTATGACCTTTTTCCTGCTTTGTTTCAAACTTTCTCGAATGCCAACCGTATTTCGTTTTGAATATATACGTTAAAATTGGTGATAAATTATGTAAACTGTATTGCACTTTCTTAATTTTAATGAATTTCACTTTATAATTTATATGCACGGATTCACTGATACTTTATACACTTTCGGGTGCAAACAGAATAAACCGCCGAGTAGATTATTCCCTTCTAATTTGGGTGTTAAATAGAGAGAGCAAAAACACGTCCATTCACCACAGGGTACAAGCAAACAAATATAATATATATATATATATATATATATATATATATATATATATATATTATATATATATTGTAACTTGAGTAATTGCAATAATATTGTGTAAAATATAAAGTGACTCCAATAATATTAGTTTGTGTAACATTTAAGGAAGAATCTTATTTTCTGTAACTTATTTAAAATGTTATGGATGTTAATACTGTTACTAATTTAAGTTGTATATAAATATATAATGTATAAATTGATACCAATGTCACTCCTTTATGTGTGAGAAACATTGAAGGATATATTACATAAAATTGTGTTGTATACAGTAAATGCTATTATGTACTATTTTATAAAACAATTCTCATGGCTCTATCATTTAATAAATTGTTGAAGGTACAAGGCTTGTTCTTTCCCGACACACACACACACACACACACACACACACACACACATCATCATCATCACTTCGTCGATGATACGACATTCGCTGGGTTGAGTGTGCAGTAAATCTTGTACCTCCGTGTCCAAATCCTCGTTCACGATTTGAGTTTCTTCAAAACTATTAGGAAAAGTTTTTATAACACGATCGAGTTCCGCATCGGTCTCTTAACCCCTTAACTGCGGAGCGCACATATTTGTGCGCTCGGTCATCAACGAGGTATTGCGGAACACACATATATGTGCGCCATGAATTTATCGTGAATAACAGCTTGCGGAAAGCACAAATATGTGTGCTCGTCTATGATTCGTTGATTTTGTTTTAACTCATGACGTCAGTCACACTCTGATTGGTTAAAAAATATCAGTACATAAATTAGAACTGTTGTATTTCAGTTATTGCCAGAAATTGCGTGCGTGTGAAGTGCTTTTTTTTGCCTCCCTTATTTGTGACAATGGCAAAACGTAAACCTCAAAGTGATAGTGATTTGCGATTGTTATTACAACAAGATGATGATGATGATTATAGTTTGCGTCTTTCTGATACAGATAGTGATGATGATTTCAATTCCGATACTGAATCTAATTCTGATCAGAGTGAATCTGAGGATATAGCCAATGGTAATGTGCGCAATCCTTTCCCATTTACGGGTGATAGTGGCCCTAAAATTAGTAATAATATAGAAGCAAATGATGTATTAGGAATTTATGAATGTATAGTTACTGATAAAATAATAAAACTTATTTGTGATGAGACAAATAAATATGCTGAAAAGTGTATTTCAGAAAAGAGAGGGCAACCATTTGGAATTCCTAAACGGAGTAGGCTTCATGACTGGAGTGATGTTTTTGTGCAAGAAATAAGGCTTTTTGAAGGCATATTGCTTTTGATGGGAATTGTACAAAAAACAACTTTACAATCATATTTTTCTAGAAAACCTCTACTAGATACGCCCATATTTTATAGTATTGTGAAAAGGGATAGATTTTTGTTGGTGATGAGGTTTTTGCATTTCTCAGACAGTACTGATTCAAGCAATAAACTGTACAAAATTGATGAGGTATTAGACTTATATAAACAAAGCTTTCAAAAAGCTTATGTCCCTTCTCGTGACATTTCAATTGATGAAAGCTTATTACTATGGAAGGGAAGGTTGAGCTGGAAAATGTATATTCCCCTCAAACGTGCAAGATTTGGAGTGGAATGTTTCATGCTCTGTGAAGCCAAAACAGGCTATATATAACTTTATTATATATACAGGTAAAGGAACACAGATTCCTATAAATATTGGTGATGTAGATGAAACAAAACAGTCCCATTCAACCAACATAGTCATCTCACTTATGGAAAATATGTTGGATAAAGGGTACTTCCTAGGTCTAGAAAATTTTCTGTATTTTTCTGTATTTAACAAATATATTTTCCTCATATATATAGTCTAAATCAAGTTGAACAATAATAAATGTTGATACATCATCGAAAAAAACTATATAAGCAACACAACAAACAAAATTTCGGTAAACGCCAAATTTATAAAATTTGGGGAAAATGACTCCGCACTGTGCGTTCGTTTTCGTTCGGAGCCTCACGCAGCTAAGGGGTTAAGGAAAAAGGACACGGTTGTAGACGGAAATTTTAAAATTATTTTTGGTCGCCAGTTCATACATTTTCGTGAAGAAAGTGTACAGGCCGCCGAATTATGATATAATTAATACGTAAAAGTAGAAATTTCAATCCCTATTAAGAGAAAACGCCGAATAACTTTGCACTTTAAATGAGACACTGCGGCGCACTTATTCTAAATATGGTTGTTAGTGGTGGGGAAGGGTATCATTGGATACCTACTATTTACTTTAAAAATAGGGACGCTGGCGTTTGTGGTCTGAAAGCGAGAGAGAGAGACTCTTAAACACCTAGGGTACCCGGGCAAATAATAAACAGTAAGCAATTAACTTAAACGGGCCATTCACATATACTTTGATACACTCTTTGTCTGGTAAAAGCTGCTTAAAAGAGTTCTATGGGAAAATAATGAGTGCTTGGTTAGACTAGTTGAATGCCCGGATAGGTTAATTGATTACACGGTTAGCTCAATTGTACGCGTTTGACGAAGGGCTAGATTAAAACAGCGATAAAATTCCCCCTTTTAAAGTTTGCAGTAACTCATTCTTGGTCCAATTCAAAATATGGTGAAATTATGAATCTTTATAAGAATAATTAATACTTGCAAAGGATTCTTGATTTAATATTATGTATGAGCGTATTAATCACTGAGCTGAATGACACATGATATATTATATATATATATTATATATATATATACAGAGAGAGAGAGAGAGAGAGAGAGAGAGAGAGAGAGAGAGAGAGAGAGAGAGAGAGAGAGAGACAGAGACAGACAGACAGACAGACAGACAGAGAGCGGCAGTCAGATTGAATCACAATTTTACAAATTAATAAAGATTATATAATAAATCATAACGCGTACACTTAAAAATGTCTAATTTATGCCAATTATCTACCAAGTTGGAGGATGGCAATTCATCTTCTAAAACCAATGAAACTGATGAAGAGGAAGGAGACGCCAGCAGAAGTCCACACCAACAAGAGGAAGACTCTGATGAAGAAGAGGAGACGGATAGCTTTTCAATTTATTCTGATGTCGCTGCTTGGCCAATCCCGGTTCCAAATGACTAGAGAGTTGATTTTATTAAGAAGGGAAGTGAACCCTTCCAAAATAGGGATGGACCTTTCAGTGCAGTTCAAAGACAAGGACAGAAATCCAAAGGGAATAGTCGACAGCTGACCACTGCATGGTTCTATAAGGCTCTGCCAAATGGCGAGAAAGTTTAGAGAACATGGATGGTTTACTCTCCCTTAAAAGAAAGTTTTTGTTTTTGCTGCAGACTGTTTGCTCATGATGACAAAGGAATTGGAACATCCAGCTTTGTCACTGGGTTTCAAGCATGGTGGAAGCTAAACCCAAAGGTGTCTGACCAGAGGCTTCTGAGCAGCATCTCTCATGCCTGGAGAAATGGAAGACCTTGGGAGCAGGGTTGAAGCTTAAAAAAAACCATTGATGAAGTTCATCAAGCAACAATGAGCAAGGAGAGAAAGAAATGGGGGAATATTTTACATCGCCTCTTGGACGTAACCTTGTTTCTGGCTCACCAGAATCTTCTTTTTCGTGGTCACAAAGAGGACAGGTCATTAGCAAACAAAGGAAACTTCATGGAATTGGTAGAGTTGCTGTCAAATTATGATCCAGTTTTGAAAGAACATTTTGTAAGGATTAAGCAGTCTATTCCATCTGGGAGGAGAGTGGCTTCGTATTTATCTCCAAGGATTCAGAATGAGTTCATTTGTCTTTAGGGAAATTACGTCAAAGAGAAAATAGTGGCTGATATCAAGAAAGCAAAGTATTTTGGGATTCTTTTTGACAGTACTCCTGATGTGTTTCACACTGATCAGATGTGTGAAGTGATCAGATACGTCCATATTGAATGTGACAAAGTTGAAGTAAAGGAATCATTCTTGGGCTCCTTCCCTATTGCCGGAAAGACTGCTGCTGAGCTCACAGGGGATATCCTGAGACATCTGGAGACTACCAACCCCTTTCTTTATTGTGCGGAAGGATAACTAGCTGGGCATACTACGCATCGCTCCACTTCACATGGTCTCGAACCCATGGGTAGATAATAAGCACTTAGCCTCGGCGGGTCATTCACATATACTTTGATAAACTCATTGTATTATAAAAGTTGCTTAAAAGAGATGCAATTATCATAGTACTTCTAAAAGTCTACTTGTATAACTTTCTATTAATTTTTAGTTTTTTAAATTAGTACATAATTATTAATTATTTGATAAACAAAATAATTTGAAAATTCGATCTCTAAATACTTAATAGAGCACAATTACTTTAATTTACAGATTCGGAAGTACTTTTATCCTGTACTTACATCTCAATGGAAGGATGAGTAGCTAGGCATACTACGCATCGCCCGGCTTCACCAGGTCACGAACCCATGGGTAGAAAATAAACACTTAGCCTAGCCGGGTCATTCACATATACTTTGATAAGCTCATTGTATGGTAAAGTTGCTTAAAAGAGATGCAATTAGTATTTCTCAGTCTACCTGTAGAACTTTCTATAAATTTTTAGTTTTTTAAATTATTATGTAATTATTAATTATTTGATAAACAAAATGATTTGAAAATTCACTCTCTAAATACTTAATAGATTACAATTACTTTAATTTACAGAGTCGAAAGTACTTTTATCCTCGACTTACATCTCAATTGTGTCTCCTTCCGCTGTATCATTCTGTTCGGTTTCACAAATGTTCGCAAAGTCCTGTGACGAAAATAAATCGTTCCGGTCGATCGCGGCAAAAAGATGCAGGGTTGCGCCAGCCCTATAGGAAGACAAAATAAAATTACTCTTTCGTGTATATATATATATATATATATATATATATATATATATATATATATATATATATAAAGGGTGATCCAGAGAAATGGGACCCAAAAGAAACCCCTGTAACTCTTAAAGTATAAGTCCTTTTATAAAATCATACGCATCATTCGAAAGAGGATAGTTACAAGTTTGTACAGGATTGTATAGGTTTTGACAATACAAGACAAGATAAGATACAAAACAAAGTGAAAGTGTTAGTTAAAACTAACCCTTCAAGATGACTGCATGGACTGTGGAACAGCTGCGTTTCATAACTGAGCAATATTATGAGCATGGAAGAAGTGTAGTTTCAGCTCAAAGATCTTTCAAGACAAATTTTCAGATGTCAAAATCACTTTCTAAGAAAGTAATCCGTCGGTGTGTCAGAAATTTTTCCCTAACTGGCAGCATTGGAAAAAGAAAACCAACTGGAAGAGTGCGCACAGCAAGGATAGACGAGATCATTAACAGAACTCATGAAATTGTACAGGATAATCCTAACATAAGCATCAGACGTGCTTCTCAGCTGTTAGGAGTTGGATATGGAACAACACACCGTATATTCAAGCAAAATTTAATGTTCTTTCCATATAAAATTCAAACAGTGCAACAACTAAACGATGGAGATTTCGCACGAAGACGACAATTCTGTCAATGGATCCAACAGAAGGTAAATGACACCACCAATTTTCTAGCAACTTTGATTATGTCAGACGAAGCCCATTTTCACTTGAATGGAACTGTAAACAAACAAAATTGTCGTTTCTGGGCAACAGAAAATCCATTGAATATTACCGAAGTCCCGTTGCATAGTCAGCGTGTAACTGTTTGGTGTGGTCTTACTGCATCTCAGATCATAGGGCCGTACTTTTTCGAGGATTCCACCGGAAACACGGTCACTGTAAATAGTGATCGCTACGAAAAAATGTTGACCGATTTCCTTATTCCTAAATTAAGAGATCTTTGTCTAGAAAACCACTGGTTCCAACAAGACGGAGCTACCTGCCATACCACGAGGAACTGCATGGCAGTTTTGCGTCAAACGTTTCCAGGCGAGTTAATCTCAAGATTTGGAGACGTTGAATGGCCCGCAAGGTCTCCGGATTTTTCTATCTTACATTATTATCTCTGGGGATATTTAAAGAGTAGGGTCTACAGCAGAGCTTTCCAAACTTTTAACGTTGGCGACAAACTATTTAAGCATAACAATTTTCACGACACATTAATTAATTTTTGCTATCAAATATCAAATAATTTTTCAGTAGGTGGTTTATCTTGTAGCCGATTTTGTTGATAGAAAAATCAAAATTTTCAAAATACAAAAAACACTAATGTGTCGCGACACACCAGTTTGGAAAGCTCTGGTCTACAGAAATAACCCAACGACCTTGCAAGAATTGAAGGCCGCCATCACAAATGAGATACAGGCCATACCACCGCACACTCTTGCAAAAGTGATGCAGAACTTACAAGCGAGAACACTGGAATGCTTGGCAACTAATGGAGCACATTTGAAAGGAGTCATTTTTAAAAAATAAATATTTCATAATAAACTTGTAACTCTACTCTTTCGAATGATATATAGTTTTTATGAAAGGAATTAAATATTAAGAATATTTGGCTTTTTTTATGGGTCCCATTTATCTGGATCACCCAATATATATATATATATATGTGTGTGTGCGTGTGTGTGTGTGTGTCTGGCTTATTTCCAACTTCAAACACCTGTGGTGAAGAATAGTCATTTTTGACTATCTGAACTCATAACGACTAGCAATGCGTGGTTATTCACCGGCAAAAATAGCAACTGATATGGTACCGAGCTGAAAATAACCCATTTTTATATGTGGCTGCGCTGCCCCATTTTGAGTGACGAATAGTTGTACACCAATCACTGACTCGAAGGCTTCCTGATTGACAGATGACTGATCTGTGGCGGTACTATGTCATATGTATGCGTGTTTGAACCAATCAAAATGTCGTAGGCTCGATCTCATGCCCCACTCGTTAGCTCGGGAATTTCTGAATAGCCGCCGATGCCGTTAAAGAGAGCGTGTCTTTATCAGAATTGGCTTAAACAGTCCTCAGATTTTTTAAATTGTTTTCAAAGATGTCATAAGTGAGTAAATTTAGACGTATGGTTGAATAAACCCTTATTTTTTAATTAATAACGTATTTATTTGTCTGAATTTCAACATAAAAATTTAACATTAATTAGCATGTATTTAAAAACATTTTAAACGTAAATTCAATGTTTTTAAAATCTTCATTGAATATATTTATGTAGTGTAAGTGTAGTGTATTGGGTTTTTTAATAAGGATAATCATGTCTAATAAGAATTTAATAATGTTTTGTTTAATTAAGAAGAAAATAATGTTAAATAAGAAATTTAATTATGGTTTGTATGTAAATAAGAAAGTGATAATGTTTTGTTTGAAATTAAAAATATAAAAATACAAATTAGCAACATCTGAGATGTGCCCAAGCTGGAGGCTGAGTGAAATGCCCAATTCACTGTCGGGCGGGAGTTGGCCCCGATAAGTTCTTTTTCGTATTAGTATGTTATTGTTTATTTAAAATATTAATTGTGTGTCTCTCCGCGATTAAATGTTAACGCTAATTCGGCCCTCGCATTACCCCGTTCGTCTAAAGTATTTCGACACAAATAAAAAGTCAGTAAATATAAATAAAAGTGTGTAATTTATCCCCGATACCTTTAATTTGTCCGAAAGTTAAATGGCGGCTCACCGGCCACGTCTACCCGTCTGCCCGCGTGTCTATAAATCACAGTGAAGCGGGTGTAAAGAGAAGAAACAGCAATGATAAAAGAAATTGAATAAAATAAATAAGGAATTGTGAATAAGGGGAATCACTACATTTAACAGAGTTAAATAAGTTGATTTGCATTAAGGGAAGATTTTCGATCTCTTTAATTAATTAAGAAAAATTCAATAGAGAAATTAAATGTTGATAATAAAGAAATTACTGATGATACTGCTATTGCAGAATCTTTAAATGCACACTTCACTTCAATAGCGGATAAGCTTCGCGCACAATTAATAAATAATGATCACTCACCTCTAAAATAAATGCCACCCAGCCCACTAAATTCATTTTCTTTTGTTCCTGCTACCTCTACTGAGGTCCAGAATATTATAGGTAAATTAAAAAATACGAAAAATAACATTCATAACATTCCTGTACCTATATTGAAACTTGTTAAAGATAAGATATCTGTAACTTTGGCTAAAATTACACCAGTACACATTTGAAAACTTGTCGATCGATTTTTACAAACTAGTTGGTGATTCTATATAATGTGAGTGCGCTGATCTCAAAAATATAGTTAGTTTTTCCCTATCACGTATGGTTTTCTTACTACAGGGTGTATCATAAATCCCCCATTTATCCCCAAATGTGAACCATCTTATCGAGACCAACATTGGATTGCATATGCGAAACTAGCCCTGTTCAAAAATCAACTTTTTCTTATTTTCATAGGTTTCTGTACTTTTTCCCATGCTTTTTGACCTGAAAAGGCCGAAAATCACAACCATTTTGACCTAAGTTGTTGGGAAGCATTGCCGCATGGAGCTTTAAGTTTTCTGCCTTGAAATCGGCCAAAAGCACCAGTTCCGGGGTCCCTTGAATCATGTTTTGCACTATAACTTTTTATCTAAACAAGATAGAGCAACAAAATAGGCACCAAATTAAAGTGTTTTTAATCCTCTTTCTAACTTATACAATTATGATAGTCTTGGAACAAGAAATGGCACATTGGTACATACAAAGATTTCAGAAATATCACAAAATTCGTTTTCTCACACTCAAGGCAGACAAGGCGCCTTATTCATGACACAAATTTGAGATTAACATTTTGTCACAAGTCTAATCGATCAAGAAGTGAAAGCATTACATGATGATTAATTTCATAATGACATTTACACAGTCAGTTGTTGAGAGTTTGTTTCTTGAAGCTGTCAAAGCGGCGTCTGTTGAACTCCACAGCTTGAAGGAGATAGTCCCTTTGCTTGGCATCTGTTGTTATGACATTTGCAAAGTCGCTCATCATCTTGACACCACGTTCAGCAATGTCATTCACCGCTTTCAGATTCTTAACATAGTCCAACGCTTTTCTGTAGTCCTCATTCTGTGGCCAAGAAGTGACAGGTTCCAGAAGCCACTCGGATCCAATGTTCAGTGTGTCCAGCAGGAAATGTGACTCTGGGCCAATGAGATCAACCAGGGTGGTCTTAGCTGTGACTCTCTGGAATAGAGGCTTTCCTGTTCTGAAGCTGTCTGGCTTCTCAGTGGCATGTAACTGTGCAGCAATGTCGTGCTTCAATGTGTCACTCAATCTACTGCTGAACAGGGCAAATGGCACGACTTCCTGCGTCAGGTACCATTTGTGGTTTTCCATCTTATTAAGTACTGCATCAGCAAGCTCTGGGTCAGTTTTCTTGTACTTCAACATGTCCTGGATTAGACTTAGATCATTCACAGGAGCATCTGCAGCAGACATTGACATCATCCATACAGGAGTGTAGAACAGCGCAAGGAAGGTGTTGAGTCTTTCCAGCTTTGATACAGTGTCTTCGTCGTACTCAAGTTGATCTGCAAACATCAGCATTTTCATGGAGTACAGGTTTCTGGCCATCCATCTGGCCTGATGAATGGCGCCTGGTCGACTCCAGTGAATACCTCGAGGAGGCGTTCCTCCAAGAACAATGACTGTCAGTTCAGCCATTTCCCTGTAGTCGGCTCTTGGAAGCCTTTCTGCTGTTAGAATGTCTTGGAGTATTTCTTCACTGTTCTTCTTCTTTTCCTTCAGCCATTTGCTGTTGATAGCCAGCATCTTTGGGTTTTCCTTGGACAAGTCCGTCCAAACATCCTTCAGATGCTCAAACCAGGGATTATCTGGCCCCTTCACCTTCCAAAACAGCTTCTCCCAAACTGCTCCTACTAGGATTTCCAGGATGTGATGTCGACAGGCCAGATAAAACACCTTTTTGTTCAGCATTTTCTCTAGCAGTTTGGCAGCTCCTCTGTGAACTCCACTGTTACTGGATGTAGTGTCAAAAACAAGGGCAGTAACATTATCCGTAAGTTCCCATGTCTCCAGTAAATCCATTGAAGCCTCAGCCTGAGCTGTGCCAGAAGAATTGTCGATGACAGGTACTCCCAATAACTTTCCTTCAGTGTATGAAGGTGGACCAGACACTAGCACAGCTAAAGTCTCTGAGGTACTTCCAGGTTCACTGCCCAAGACATCTTTGAGCAACTTTCCATCCCAGTGTAAGGCAGCGTACTGTGGGGGTTTTTCACAAAACTTGGACATGTGACTCTGGCTGATATTATACCTGGACAGCATTCTGTTGCGACGTGTTGTTGAGGTTGAGATGACGAAGTTATCCAGATCAGCCCCTCCAGCTTTCAAGGTGGCAGAAACCATGGCAGTAACTTGATTGTCTGATAAACCAAGACGATCAGCTGTATTGCAGATGACATCACATTCCATGACCTTCCTTGGAAACGTCAAAGTCACACTAGTCACAGTGTCTTGATGGTGAGAACATCCAGGACGAGGCTCATGGTAATCCATGTCCTCTGTGTTAGCGTCGTTGTCAGTTGAGTCACCCCAGGTAATGTCATCCACATGAACAACTGCCTCTTGTTCTGCTGCAGCTGTAAAATTGTACAACATGTTAAGACAGTAATTGTTAAGTACATGCTAAATATCGCAATGGAGTAAAACTTAAAACTTTTTGTAACGTTCAAAGTAATTAGTTTTACCTTGTTCTTGTCTATGCTGCAGTCTTTCATTCCTCGCTGCTTGCTGCAGGGATCTTGTCTCAAAAATCTTGTCATGACCAGACATATGACCTTTCCTCTCAGTCTTTTGGTCTTCGTAGAACCTGATATCCTCATCTTTCTTCTCTCTGGATAACAGTCTGTTGTTCTGTATTTCCTGGATTGCATCTGGAGCTCCTATATCGAACAGGCTGTCTAATTCCAGCACAAATGCTCCTCTTTTTCCTCCAGGGTTACTTGCTCTTCCTTTGCTTTTCACCAGAGCACGATGTTTCTCATGTAGTTTCATGAAGAGCTTCATTGCGTTGTACTTGGTCATTGTCTTGATCCTAGCCATCTGCCAGAATGGGATGATAGATTCAACTGTTTCATATGCAAGGTCTTGAACCATGGGCCTCCTGCATTTTCCGGTAAATTCTGAAGATTAAGGAAATACTGGAACGCCTGTCTGTTGGTGGGAAGCTGGGAACCACTGATAAAAGCTGAAGGGTATCCAACCAGGAAAGTTTCAGTGAGAGATCTGGTAGATGGCCCAGTTGACACCTGCCTGTGGACAGTACGTGGAGGTTCTGAGATATCAACTGTGCGCCCACGGAGCTCCCTCAGCTCCTTGCTTAATGCCATTGTGAAGTTGTAACTTGTAGATGGTTTTCTAGATTCTGATTGAGTTTCTGTTGTTTCCTGAAAAATGATAGATAATTATTATTATTATTATTATTATTATTAATTATTATTTATTATTATTATTATTATTATTATTATTATTATTATTATTATTATTAATTATTATTTATTATTATTATTATTATTATTATTATTATTATATAATTATTATTTATTATATTATTATTATTATTATTATTATTATTATTATTATTATTTATTAATTTTATGCTCTTTCATTTGATACCTAATTTGTTGCTCTATCTTGTTTAGATCAAAAGTTAAAGTGCAAAACATAATTCAAGGGACCCCGGAATTGGCGCTTTGGCCGATTTCAAGGCAGAAAATTTAAAGCTCAATGCGGCAATGCTTTCCAACATCCTAGGTCAAAATAGTTGTGATTTTCGGCTTTTTCAGGTCAAAAAGCATGGGAAAATGTACAGAAACCTATGAAAATAAGAAAAAGTTGATTTTTGAAAAGGCCTAATGCTAAACCATAAATTTTGCTGTTGTAGACTACAGTAACGCTTACATAATAATGTAGGGTAAATATATATAACAACCAGTCCCTTTCCCAGCAAAATACTCTCTCCCCTCCCTTCAACGGGTGGTTAACATTTGGGGACAGATGAGGTATTACAACACCCCTTGTAGCACGAAATCTTTAGGTGATAGAGTAAAACCTAATTAAAGCAGAATTAAATAGCTCTAGCTCTTGGACAAGCATATTGCTTGTTTATGAAAGAATAAAAAAATAACTGAAAGAAACAAAATATATTTACCTTCTTTACTTGCAAACATTTCAGGACTTATTCCAAATACTTAAGACTACGAAGGTAAATACTAAAGGTATTACTAAAATACTAAAATACTAAAATACTAAAATACTAAATACTAAAGGTAAAGACTACGAAGGTAAATACTGACTAATGACGACTAAACCGGTGCTTCTTTGATGTTTTCTTATGCTGTGCGTTAGGCTGATCTCGTTGCAGACACCAGCAGTAATCCGCCATCATATTTGTATGCCATCTTCCTTGATATCTTCTTTCCATGGTTTTGATGTCCTGGTGAAATCGTTCCCCTTGCTCCTCACTGACATCTCCGAGATTTTCGGGAAAACGGTCAAGATGCGAAAATAAAAAGTGAACTTTCAGGCTCATGTTGCAGCCTAAGGCGCAAAACCTTTTAAGCATATTTTCCACCAGTCTTTCATAATTTTGGCTTTTGTAGTTTCCCAAGAAGTTTTCAACAACATCTTTGAAACCAAGCCATGCTCCTTTTTCTTTATTGGTCATTGTGTTCAGGAAATGATCGTTTGTCAATAACTTTCTAATCTGAGGACCTATAAAAACACCTTCCTTTATTTTCTCGTAGCTAGTCTTTGGATATTTTGAACAAATGTACTTGAAACACTCACCTTCTCTATTCAATGCTTTGACATACTGCTTCATCAAGCCTAACTTAATGTGCAAGGGTGGTAGGAGGATTTTATTTGGTTCAACTAGATGTTCATGTAAAATGTTCTTTGATCCTGGGGTAAGATTCTCTCTAGGAGGCCAAGTTTTCCTCTTCCAGTGCTGGTCACGTGATCGACTATCCCATTCGCAGATGAAACATGGCATCTTAGTGTATCCTGATTGCTGCCCAAGTAACATGCAAAGGACTTTGAGATCCCCACACAATATCCATCTGTGATTTTGAAACTGAATTTTTTCCAGAAGCAGTTTCATGTTATCATAGGTCTCTTTTAAATGAGTAGAATGGGCCACTGGGATTGATGCATATTTGTTACCGTTGTGCAGTAACACTCCTTTTAGACTGGTTTTAGAGGAATCTATAAACAACCTCCAATCACTGGTTTGGTATTCGATGCCAAGCTTGCACACTAATCCTGTGATGTCCTTGCAAAATACCAAGGGACCATCTTCTTCGAAAAAAGGCACGAAGTCTTTCTCACGATTTCTGTAGCAAGCGAAGTATGTGTCGAATGCCAATAAATTATTCTCCTGCAATCTAGACCCCAAAAGTTTGGCAGAGTCCTTAGGCAGATTCAAATCCCTGACTAAGTCATTTAGTTCGGCTTGGGTTAATGGTTTAGGAGGATTTCGGTCAGCTGTTGGCTGTTCATAAACATCATCATTGTCTGGATTTGGAGCTGAATCAGAATCTGAATTGTATTGATCCAGACTCTCGGGTGGGCGGGGAATAGGAACTTCTGGACCATGGGGTACCGGCCTTATTGCAGATGGAAGACTTGGGTATTGAAGGCTCTCTTTATTCTTTGCATTATAACCTTTAACATTGCAAGAACAGAAGTAGCAGTCGTCGGTATGGTTTCTAGGCTCGCGCCATACCATAGGGATCCCAAATGGCAAACTTTTCTTTTTACCTTTGCTCCAATTCCTTGGTGCCGCAACACATGTAAGACAAACCTTGTGTGGAGCCCAACTTTTGTCTTGATCTCCTAATTTAATTCCAAAATAAGCATGATAAGCTCTCTTAATGAAGGTCGTTACATTTGTCCTTTGTTTTACAACAACATACCGACCAAAAATATAACAAAATATGTCTGGACTATGGGTACATCCTCTAGAAGCCATTATTAAAATTTTAAAGACGCAATGTTAGAATTATCTATCTGAAAAATATGAAAAAACGAAATTAATTAAAGATAAAAAAGGTAAAAAATTACAAAACGCCCCAAAATTGTTTTGCTAATAACTTTAAAACTGTGGGTGATAGAAAAAAACTGGTAGCATTTTTGAATTTCGTGCAGCGAACTGCTTCAGAATCACAACTCAAAATAAAGAAATCGATTTTCATGCAGACCGGTGTTATCAATCAAAGTATTTCCAAAGGAATATTCCCATCAATGCTAAAAACTGGTTGTATAACACCCCCTTTTTAAAGGGGGTGATCCTACACTAGCAACAAATTACAGGCCGGTGTGTTCATTATCTGTGTTCAGCAAAGTTTTTGAAAAAATTGTAAAATGTAGAATGCAGCGATATTTAGAATCCTACAATTTATTATCTCCAAATCAATATGGCTTCCATAATAATAAAACAACGGAAATGGATATTTTAAATCTTATGGAAAATGTAAATATAGCTAAGGAGAACAAAGAAATAATGACATCAATATTTATGGATTTGAGTAAGGCGCTTGATGTAATAGACCATAATATTCTACTTCATAAATTATATTGTTACGGCTTCAGAGGAGCAATCAGTGATTGGTTTAAAAGTTATTTGTCCAATAGATGTCATTTTGTATCAGTAAATAAGGTTTGCTCAACTAAAGCGCTTGTCAAACATGGTGTGCCAGAGGGCTCAGTTCTGGGTCCACTGTTAATTTATTATATATAAATGACCTTCCACGTTCATCTGATATACTGAACTTCATAATGTTTGCAGATGATACAACTGTCTCTTTTTCTTGCAAAGATGTTAATACAGCTAAGAATATATTTCATTCAGAATTCATCAGTGTAATGAAATGGTTGACCACCAATAAACTCTTCCTAAATACCAGTAAAACAAATTTCATGAATTTTATTAACAAAAGAAATGTATATCTTGATGAACTTAATGTTAATGAAATCGCCATAAAGGAGTGTACTGTAACAAAATTTCTTGGTATAATGCTACATAAGAATTTGCAATGGAGTGATCATGTAAATTATATCGCGAAAAAGATTTCAAGGAACGTTGCTATAATGTTTAAACTTAGAAATGTAGTCCCTAAACAAGTTTTATTGACTCTTTATCATACTCTTGTTCTTCCTTATATAACATACTGCACCCTTGTTTGGGGAAACTCCGCTAACAACGCATTAAATGGTATCTTTGTCATCCAAAAACGAGCAATAAGGTTATTATATGATGCTGATTTCCTTCATCACTCTAGTTCATTACTTAAAGAGCTAAACCTACTAAAGCTCAACGATATAACCAAACTGGCACATTTTATTTTTATTTACAAGTGTAAGAACAAAATCATTAATTTGCAATGGGTAAATAGATATTTTGTCACTCATCAAGAAATCCACTCGTATCAGACCAGAAATAGATCAAAGCTTGTTATACCTCAATTTAGATTGTCTTCATCTCAAAAACTACCCATTTTCATTGGATTGAAACTATGGAATGACTTGCTTGCCGATATAAAAAATATTGTGAATGTAAATTTGTTTAAAACCAAGTTGAAATCCCGATTAATAATGGCATACTAACAAAAATCTCGGATTAATGTCCACTAATATTGTTTAATATTGTCCATTAATATTGTTTATTATTGTAATACATGTTTTAACTATTAATAATACTTATTTACTTATTTATTTATTATTATAAATTTATAACAACTAGCTGCTTATTTTTAATAAGGGCCCAGTAAAGCCTAAAGCTTAAGGGCCAAACTAAATAAAATAAATAGTCGAGCTTCACAATTATTCATGTCATTGTAAATTGAAAAAAATTATTTATTTTGTTATTATTAATAAAGGTTATTCTATTTTATTCTATATTCTATTCTATTTGTTTTAAAACTGATTTGAAAGTCTCTTGAATATTTTATTAAAATTCCCTAGGTTTTAAAGCCTTTTTGAAGGACTAAACTAATTTTAAGTCTAAAAAGTTTTAAATTTTATTTTTGAATGGAAAAATCTTTAATAAGTATATAAATTTCAGACCCTCTGTTCATTTTAGATAACATCACAGAAAAATGTAATTAGCATATGAGTATGTTTAGGCCACATCGGCTCGGATTAAGCTCTCAGTGAAGGGCATTAGCGGTTGAGGGAGATTCGAAATATTACCTGTCGCCCATCCAATGCAGGTAGGTTAATGGTCCCATCTACATCATGAATTAATTTTCAGGTGCTTGGGCGCCTGTCTGATGCCAACGTCGCCTCATTAGGTTGGTTATTCTGAAAAAAATTTTAAATATATTTTGAAAAACCTGAATATCGATTAATTTATAGATATGCGCCTTAAGGGATTATATATATATATATATATATATAGAG
>JAJOZX010000855.1:592500-617500 GCA_023014485.1 Bathynomus jamesi | reverse complement strand
ACAAGTACTTTATCAAAAGGTTACTCAAGTACAAGTAAATGTATCCATCCTGAAATTTACCTAAGTTAGAGTAAAAAAGTATCTACTGAATAAAGTACTCACCTACAGTTCTTGCAAACCATACCGGTACATTTATGTTGTGGGCCATGAGGTTTTTAAACAAAACGCTGTATGTAAAAGATTTGCCAAACTAAGTGAATTACCAGCTGTAAGATTTGTCTTTCTTTTAGGTATCTACAACATATTTGTTGTAAATAATTGATTACTGTGGTATCCAGAACTACACTTAGGGTTTAAGCCAACTCATGCAGACAACTATGCATGAACTTGTTACAACTGTCATGCTACAAATGAATATTGCACAAATCTTATTGTTTCAGAATAAATTATATAAGGAATTAAAAAAACAAGTATATGCATACAACCATTAACCAACTATATTATGCACAAATTTTTTTTTCCATTTTAGAAGCCTGCTAATGCATGTGATGGCTGATTAAAATATCGCGCACAACTTGCGTTTTGACTGGCTGGCGACTGCCACAAATTTGAGTTTTAAGAATGGTAACGAAATGGATAAAATGAATTGTACTTGAGTAAAAGTAAGAATTACTTAAGTTAGAGTAAAAGTACTTGAAAATATAAATACTTTTTAAAAAGTAGATACTAGAAAAAGTTACGGATCTTTTCCGTTTGACTGCCGCCATTGAAACATAAGAGGTGAGTGCCCCCAGCCTTCTTTACTTAGCCTTATAAGGCTAACTAACGAAAATATCACGACCTAACCTAACCAATCGTTAGGTCAACTGTACGACTTTGACGATTGGTTAGGTTAGGTCGTGATATTTTTGTTAGTTAGCCTTATAAAGCTAACTAAAGAAGGCTGGAGGCCCTGATCTTCAGGTGACCCCCTTATTTTTCTGAGTACACGATTAAAACTTAAAAATTAAGCATGGATCTTGAAAGTAATTAAAATTGTTTATAAGAAACAAAATTTGAAGGGGAAATTAAGAAAAGCTTTTTTATAAAGTAACTTATTTTGTATCATCAAGACATTTCAGTTAAAATACAAAATACAAAAAGTTTAATTATGTTTCAATGGCGGCAGTCAAACGGAAAAGATCCAAAGTTACTAAAGTATGGTACTTAAGTAAAATTACTTCGTTACCTTTACACCCCTGTCTGTTTGTAGAAATCCTATATCCTCTGGGTTTCTTATTTTTTTTACTAATCTTTGTGTCACTGGCAAAAGATGTTACTGTACTGTCACTGGTAACTTCCTCATCTATATCAGTTAGCAAGATTATAAAGAGTAATGGAGCTAATACTGTTCCTTGTGGTACTTAGCTCAGGACCTCTAAATCTGATGAAGATATTCCTTCAACTATAACGACTTGGTGCCGCTCACTAAGTAAATTATACATCTATATTACTACTTTTCTTGTTATTTTCATATATTTCAGTTTATGTTATGATTTCATGGTTACACTTGTAGAACGCCTTGGCAAAGTCTGTGTAGGCCTACTGTATATCACATAATAGTTTTCATTATTTTCAAGGGCATCAATAATTTTGTTATAATGTTCCATTAGTTGTGATAGGCATGATCTGCCTGACCGGAATCCATGTTCGTTATCATTTAATTTTTTCTGAGTTTCCAAAAGACATTTTTTCCCTAACTATTCTTTCAAATATTTTGGTGGGATGATATTATGTAACCAACAATGGGCTATAGTTTTTAGCCTCGGATCGATCTCCGTTGTAAATTGGAACTATGTTCAGGATGATCGGTGTTTCTCCCGTGTCCAGTGAACGTCTCCATATTCAATGTAGGAGCAAGGCCGCCCGCACCTTCACAGGCCATTATAGGCACTACCAAAGTACAAAATATATAACTACTCAATTATGATTAATATCTCTCACTAACTTGTTATTTTTTCCACGTACATTTAACAGAGTATCATAATCACTACTATGTAATGAAAACAATGGTAAATACGATAACACATTTTATTGATGATTCACTCAAACTCAATATATTGCATCACATACAGTATATAAATTGGCTGTAAATGTAATAAAGGAATACTAAGGAATAATTTAAACTATGATAATAACAATTATTATAAAGCTGCTAGCACACAATTTATTTACACAATCCATTCATTATTATAGTTTCTTCGAATATAAACTATAGGCACGTGCCTAGTGTGCCTGTGGGCGTCCATGAGGAGCTTAGCGATTTCATTCTTGCAGTTTTTGGATTCAAATGAGAGAGAGCAAGGATTGGATTTGGAGGATGGCAATTCATCTTCTAAAACCAATGAAACTGATGAAGAGGAAGGAGACGCCAGCAGAAGTCCACACCAACAAGAGGAAGACTCTGATGAAGAAGAGGAGACGGATAGCTTTTCAATTTATTCTGATGTCGCTGCTTGGCCAATCCCGGTTCCAAATGACTAGAGAGTTGATCTTATTAAGAAGGGAAGTGAACCCTTCCAAAATAGGGATGGACCTTTCAGTGCAGTTCAAAGACAAGGACAGAAATCCAAAGGGAAGAGTCGACAGCTGACCACTGCATGGTTCTATAAGGCTCTGCCAAATGGCGAGAAAGTTTAGAGAACATGGATGGTTTACTCTCCCTCAAAAGAAAGTTTTTGTTTTTGCTGCAGACTGTTTGCTCATGATGACAAAGGAATTGGAACATCCAGCTTTGTCACTGGGTTTCAAGCATGGTGGAAGCTAAACCCAAAGGTGTCTGACCAGAGGCTTCTGAGCAGCATCTCTCATGCCTGGAGAAATGGAAGACCTTGGGAGCAGGGTTGAAGCTTAAAAAAAACCATTGATGAAGTTCATCAAGCAACAATGAGCAAGGAGAGAAAGAAATGGGGGAATATTTTACATCGCCTCTTGGACGTAACCTTGTTTCTGGCTCACCAGAATCTTCTTTTTCGTGGTCACAAAGAGGACAGGTCATTAGCAAACAAAGGAAACTTCATGGAATTGGTAGAGTTGCTGTCAAATTATGATCCAGTTTCGAAAGAACATTTTGTAAGGATTAAGCAGTCTATTCCATCTGGGAGGAGAGTGGCTTCGTATTTATCTCCAAGGATTCAGAATGAGTTCATTTGTCTTTAGGGAAATTATGTCAAAGAGAAAATAGTGGCTGATATCAAGAAAGCAAAGTATTTGGGGATTCTTTTTGACAGTACTCCTGATGTGTTTCACACTGATCAGATGTGTGAAGTGATCAGATACGTCCATATTGAATGTGACAAAGTTGAAGTAAAGGAATCATTCTTGGGCTCCTTCCCTATTGCCGGAAAGACTGCTGCTGAGCTCACAGGGGATATCCTGAGACATCTGGAGAGTGGAGAGAGATGGACTGGACATAAACCTGTGCCGTGGTCAAGGATATGACAACGCTGCCACTATGGCTGGGATTCATGGTGGTGTTCAGTCAAAGATC
Organism: Bathynomus jamesi; assembly: GCA_023014485.1. NCBI lineage: Eukaryota > Metazoa > Arthropoda > Malacostraca > Isopoda > Cirolanidae > Bathynomus > Bathynomus jamesi. Next base: position 614,031 of record JAJOZX010000855.1, on the reverse strand, counting down.
AGAGAGATTAATCCCAAGGCTTTGTTTGTGCCTTGTGCAAATCATTCTCTGAACCTTTGCGGAGTGCACTCATTTGGAAGCGTTTCTTCATGTGTGACTTTTTTTGGAACCTTGGAGAGAGTCTATTCCTTCTTTTCAGTCTCAACTCGTCGAAGGGAAGTGCTGATGGAGAATGTAGGTATGACAGTCAAAAGACTTTCCCAGACAAGATGGAGTGTTCATTATGACGCTGTGAAACCAGTGAAGACAAATTTTGAAAAGCTGACCTCAACCCTTGAAGTACTGTGCGATCCCAAAGAAAATGTGGACACAAGAGGATCAGCTCAGATTTTGCTGTCTGCTGTATGTGATTTCTCTTTTTTGAGTTACCTTTCTTTCTGGTGTGAAGTCCAGGAAGAAATTAATCTCACACAAAAGTAGGGGCGGATTTAGACCGTCTTCCACCGTCTTCCGGAAGACGGTCAGAATTTTCAGTAAATTTTTTATAATGTAATTTTCCATTGTTTTATTTTTATATCTTTCATTTCATTTAAAAATATGTTATAGCAACTTGAAAATGTACTTCTGCCAAAAAGGTGCTAGCGAAAATTTCACGATTTACAATAGTTCCGTACGCATTTTTTACTTTTCAAATTTTGGAAGGCAGTCAGCTCAGAAGGCTGGATCCGCCCCTGAAAAGTATTTGCAAACAGTTGGAATCAGCCTTGAAAAGTGCGTTGTGAAGCTCCAAACTAAAACTGTTTCTTAAAGATCAGCGCAACGACATTGTGGAGAGGGCCATTCATTATGCAATTACAAAGTGTGAGGAAATGGACATTTCTATGGAGAGAAGAGGGAGAGTAAAGCTCCGAAAAAGGATGCCAGGAGAGATGGCAAAGGATGCTGGTCTCACATTGCCAGAGGAAGTAAAAAGGGCTATGTTTGAATGTCTTGATCGCTTTCATCAAGAATTGGAGATTCGTTCTAAGGCAATGGATCAAATTCTGTCAATCTTCGCTATTATTCAGCCAAACACTTTGGTTGTTGCAACAGAAGAAGAACTTCGGAAGTATATTCCAAATTTGACTCAGATTTTCGATGAATTCTCTGATGAAGATATCAGTATGGAAATTGGACGACTTCGGAGGCATTTGGAAGCTGCCAAAATCAGCGTTGAAGAGGCAAAGAAATGGACAGCACTGCAGTTTCTGGAGTTTATTGTGAAATGGGATTTTTGTGAATCTTTGCCAAGCTTGTCACTGTGTTTGAGATTCTTTTTGACTGTCTGTGTGTCTATTGCTTCATGTAAAAGAAGTTTTTCCAAATTGAAATTGATAAAAAATTTCTTTCGCTGGACCATGAGTCAGGCAAGATTGACAAATCTGGCTTTACTTTCAATTGAACATGAATATGCAAAGAAGGTGAATTTTGATGAGGTCATTGACCAATTTGCAGAAATTAAGGCTCAAAAGCAGAGACTGTGAATCCTCTCTATTTACCTTTGAAGAATAGGCTAAGCGTTGAGACTGGATTTCCTGTATTTTTTGAATGAAATAAAATGCAGTATTACCTGTTCACTGAATTTTTAATGTCCTGCATTTTTCTTATTTCCAATTTGCTTATGATAGTACTGTACTGTTTAAAAATCTACTTACAAACATAATATATTTTCTGTGTGTTTAAATTTTAAAATTATTTATAGGGGGTGCCAAAGGAAGGATCCGCCCCGTGTGCCAAATACTTTAGGTACGCCCCTGCATACAAGTAAGGAAAAAAAGTGGGTTAGTTTACGCTACGAGCTACATCTACGTTCGTGTTAGTCTAATTTTTTTTTTCTAATAATTTTATTGCTGGCATCACACGCTGGCATGTCACAAGCTGGCATTAATCGTCAACAGACTCATCCTCGACCACCACCCCCAGAGCTCCTGTTGCTAATTGTTTTATTATTTTAAACAACGTTAATATTTTTAAAATGCCTATCTAAATGGTTCTTAAACATATTAACGCTGGTAGAGTTCACGACTGACGCGGGAAGATTATTCCATTTATCAATTAATTTAAACGTAAAGAAGTTTTTAGCGATATTAGTAATGAAACGTCTACCACGCAACTTAAATCCGTAATTACGAGTATTGCTATTATCGGAAGTGAAGAGTTTGTCAAAATTTACGTTATCGATGTTATTAACTATTTTCAAAACTTCAGTAAGCTCCCCCCTTAATCTCCTAGTTTCGAGTGAATGAAAGTCTAACTCTTTAATCCTATCTTCACAAGGCTTGTTGCGCAATGACGGAATTAGTTTCGTGGCACGACGCTGAACGCTTTCTAACCTATCAATATCCTCACGCAAATACGGGCACCAAAACTGAACGGCATATTCCAAATGAGGCCTGACTAGGGACTTGTAAAGGGGCAATATAATATTCTTCGATTTAAATTCGAAATTACGCGCTATGAAGCCTAATATCCTATTAGCTTTTGCGCAAGACTCCAGGCACTGGTTACTAACTTTTAAATCCTTAGATACGCGTACGCCTAAATCTACAGGGCTATTCAAACTGATTCACCTGATTTCAAATGAGAATATTTTTTAATGTTACAAATACAGAGTGATTTGTGATACATCAACCAAAAGAAAAACTCTCCAAATTTTGTCTCTCATCTCATAAATGCTCTATGTGACTTCCCCTAGTTACACGAGCAACGTCGACACGATAGTCGAATTCCTCCCATACTCGCTCCAGCATGTCCGTTGTCACTGACTCTACGGCAGTAACAATGCGAGTTCGGAGCTCATCCAAAGATTCTACCGACGGATGCTCTGAGCACCCGGTGGATCTGTTCTGTAACGTCGACGAAACTCACGCTGCACTGTGACTACCGATTTACAGCTCGAAAACTGCAACACACAAAACGCCTTCTGCTGTGCGGACGCCATTTTCACACTGACTGTTTGTTGCTAGGCTAGGCCACGGCGTGACTTTGGAGCCCTCTCGCGGTGATCTTGTAAAACTCGGAGATTTCCTCTTTCATGTGGTGTATGCCCAGTTGATGCACGGTTGATAGGTAAGGAAGTATTCTCAGTTGAAATTGGATGAATCAGTTTCAATAGCCCTGTACTTCCTCGTCAACGCTTGCTAACTCTCTATCATCCATCGTGTACGTGTAATTATTGTTACGAGAACCTGTATGCAAAACTTTACATTTGTCTACATTAAATTGCATCTGCCACTTATCCGTCCACTTCATAATCCTATTTACATCGTCTTGGAGCCTATTTCTATCGTCCTTGTTAACAACCTTATCGCCTATTTTAGTATCGTCCGCGAATTTTGACACGTTACTAGTCAATCCTACATCTATGTCGTTAATGTAAATTACGAATAGCAATGGTCCTAACACTGAACCCTGTGAGACACCGCTACCTACACCCAACCACCCCGATTCACTACCATTAACAACGACCCTCTGTCTCCTAGCACGAAGTCATTCCTCTAACCAGTTAACTACCTGACTGCGTATACTCTGCACTTTGACCTTCGCAATTAATCTTCTATGAGGAACTGTATCGAACGCTTTTTTTAAATCTAAATAAATAACGTCAGCTGCTCTATGCCTATCGTATTCGCGCACTATTTCGTTATAAAATTCTAATAAATTAGATAAACAAGATCTATGGCGTCGAAACCCATGCTGACTATTATTAATCAAATCTCGACTTTCTAAGTGATCGATGATACAATCCCTAAATATGGATTCCAAAAGTTTACCGACAATTGACGTTATTAAGCTAATGGGCCTATAATTGCTAGCTGCTGTGCGGTCGCCGTTTTTAAAAGTGGGCGTGAGGTTAGCTAATTTGAAGTCTTCAGGAATAATCCCCGTTTCGAGTGACTGATTAAAAATCTTCGTTAAGGGGCCTACAATAACGTCTTTCAAATTTTTCAAATGTCTGGGATAAAACGCGTCAGGGCCTGGAGCCTTGCTGATTTTTAGCCTATCGATATAATGCGCAATTTCACCCTCGTAAACAGTTGTTTCATCCAAAATAGTTTCGCTACTAAATGGAACGATATCGTCCACGTCGGGGACATTATTTATGTCTTCTTTGGTAAAAACTGTCGCAAAAAAGTTATTGAAAATACCCGCCATCCCCTGAGCGTCAGAAGCCAAAGCACCGTTAACATCCACTAGAGGGCCTATGTTATCTTTTATCGGCTTACGATTATTGGACGTATTCAAAACTTTTTGATTATGTTTACTATCCGCAGCATAAGTATCTAAATTACGCTTAGTATTCCTAACTGATCTTTTAACTGAGTCTAAGCTCGATATATCTATTAAAGTTAGCTGCCGTGCCATTGCGCTTATTAAGTCTATACGCTCGTTACGCTCGTTATGAACTCGCCTATTCCCTAGTCCACCACTGGGCCTACCATGATATCTAGCGCGCTTGAGGCCTACGAGGAATAAACTCCCTTTCAATATTCCTAAACTTTCTTTAAACGCCTCCCAATGCAAATTGTGTCATACCCATAAATAAGTTATCAGTCCACTACTCATCCTATCGCAAAACTATCAAAATTGGCCCTTCGAAAGTCAGGGACTTCTATTACGTTACTATCCTTAGTGTTTTCTATCAATAGCTTAAAACTAAGAATTTGATGATCACTACATCCTAAACTCTCGCCTACTTCTAAACCTTCGACTATATTTTTGCCGTTCGTCATCACCAAATCTAAAATATTGTCACCGCGCGTTGGTCCGGCAACTATCTGTCGTAAAAATTATCTTCCATGAACTCAATCAATCTCAAACCCTCCTCGTTACCAGTAAAAGTCTCGTAATTAACATTAAGGCAATTAAAGTCTCCGACAATTATACTATTCCGATTATTAATAAAGTTACCAAGAAGTGAGTAAAATCTAGTATCGGTATCGAGCGGTTGAACGGGAGGTCTATAAACAACAACAAAATTAAAAGTAATGCTAATTAAAACTAATTTACCGAAATTTTTGGTAGGATGATGGCTTCATACTCTTTTACGAGGTGTATTTGAGGGTAAAGGGAGAACAAGCTATCCTATACACCCAATCTCATATACCAGAGGCCCCCCCTCCAAGCAGGTCACATATTTGAGATGGGCTAAACTACATGCACAAACAGGAAGCCCAATTAGAAGTTCACATACTTCATACTCGTAGAATCAAATCGTTTTTATAATGTTAATATATGAATGATAATTTAACAGCCTATTTTCAACATTTTTTGTTTTATCCTAAACCCATCCAGACGTATAGCTATATGATATGATAAAAATTGATAAACTTTTCACTGTGCACAATCTACCACGCAGATGATGGAGAAACTCAAATTCACACACTTTTCACACAGCTTAATGCATTATTATCACACCTGGCTCCTTTAGGGCAGAATTTCTCCCGGGCTAATGTGAGATCACAGTTTTTAGGGCATTCTCAAAATCTAATTGATAGGATATATATAAGAACATAAGAATAAATAAAACCATACAGGCCACTACTGATCAAAATAATAATAAACACATTACAAATACATAATGCTGTGCATCCTATAATACAATAATTTTACAAAATTTTAATAAAATTAACATGTACAAAGATACTTCTCTGGCTTTGAGTTTTTAAATATTGTGTTTCATCCTACAGTATCATGCACCTTAAAAGATTTTACAGTACCATCAAGTATTTAAATATGCTCTTCTTCAACTCACACACACACACACACACACACACACACACACACACACACACACACAGATGCATAAAGAACTACTACTTATCAAATTTTTCTACTAAGACTAAAAAGTATTTTTGTATCTCTACCCCACAATTTTCTGAGTGTTCGATTCTTCTTGACCCAAATTGAACCAGCTTACAGCAAAGCAATTGGCATACAAATTTGAAAATTCAGTGAACTTGAGAATACCTAACTTCTAAGTTTGTACCACACGCAATGTAGACCGGATTTAAAAATAAAGAAAGGCTTACCAACATCTTCACTACTACAGTTGGTGAATCTCCATTTCACCTTAAGCAGTAGACAATAGATTCTTCTAAATCAATAGCTATATTATGAAATCACAAAGGCAAACTAACTTAAAGCAAACATATATAAAAGAGTTAAAGCATAGAATTTCCCAATCCAATAGTTAATGAAGATATAGCCTGAATTAGTTCAGGGCATCTTCTGCCCCACAAAAAAGAAAACAGATTTTTAATGCCATCTGAACTCTGCCTTCAGTAGAACCTGCTAAAATTATTTGAAATCAGTTTCTAACTAGCTTCCACCACAAAGATGTCCTATTTGAATTAATTCCTCTGTTTTATCCTAATACATGATTCTGACTTGACTCGCCTGTTATTTCTTTAGAAAAGGTCTAGCCTATAAGAGACATGTGAAATAACCCCATAACTAATGTACTATCATTACAACCTTTTACCATCCAAAAATACAAAACAACTCTAATAAAAATATGTTCTCGTTACTTAGGCACCAGCTCATATGTACATATATATTGTCTACTAAGATAGAGACAAACACGGTCTACCTTCACTATGTTAGCATGGCAGTAGCTATCCTATTTTGTTTTAAAAAATGCTACAGTACCACATAAAATATGTATCACCCATTTTGCATTATCAGAAATTGTTCAGAGCTACTGTACGTATCAGGTTTTAATAATTTTGAAGGCCTCTAGTTCTGGAGTAGTAAATATAGTAACACTACAATCCAATGTAAAGACTTAAAAATTCAGAGAAATTAAAAGTTTCCAAAGTAAAAGACATATTACCATTTTTTTACGGTACTAACATCCTTTTAATCTATAGTGTCAATAGTATAAAGGTTCAGTATACTTAAAACATATTTGATAGGCTGAATGCCAAAAAAAATCAGATTCGTTTTCCAGGTAAATTCTTGAAAGTTTAATTTTCCCTCAACGTAAGAGTGAGCACATCCAAGGATCAGTTTTTTGTTTAAGGATGAGTGATCATTTCAACCCAATCCAAGCAGGAGTGAACAGATCTACCACCACACCCCACTCCGATTAAGAGAATATAATTGACTAAGATGTAGAAGCCCCTCTCATCATTGCTAAGTAACTTAAAAATATTCCTCTAAATAAGGAAAAATGGAAAAATTTAACAAATTTTACATCTGCATCATATCTCCCCTCAAACAAAGTCAGTAGCATGACTGCAAAATGGTAGAGTGCAGAGCAATTGTAATGTTCATTAAATGGTACAAGGTGCTACCCCCTTCCCCCAGTGTCAACCCCCCTTTTCCCAGTGCCACTCCCCGGGTGCCAAAAAAAAAGGGAGAATCTCCCCAGCAAGCTGGTGGGAGTCCGCCTAACCTAAGAGAGAGAGTTACAAGGAAAAGAAGTACCTCAAAAGGCCTTGCGGCCCATACCGAGGAGGTACCAATGGCAACGGGTGCCAGGGAAAATTTTCTACACACTCAAATAGTGTGCAAGATTTGGTCTAACCTTTTCTTGAACTGATCCACCGAGGAACTGTTCCTGTTATTAAAAGTTTATTTTTCTTTCAACTATCCTAGCAGTAGTAGAAAACTGGATAGAAAAGTAGAAGGCTCTCTCCCCACCCTCCGCTCCCTCCCTGCCAGAGGCAGGTACGGAAAAAGGTTGAAGAAAATACCTTGACCCTGGAAAAGTAGCCAAGGAAATTTTACAGGAAAGTGGAGAATATATAAATAGCTCTATATTTACCTTGCTCACAGAGACACCATGCAAGCGAACTCCTGCAGAGTTTTCTTATGTTTTAATCTTAAACTATCAACGTGTTAAAGTAATTCCCACATATACTAGTCCTAAATCGTTTCAAATCCAACTTCTAACCATTGTTGCGAGTTGGGTTATCATTTGAACTAAACATGCTTCTAAAATCGACATCTTTGAACCCGCGTCACGTAAGCGTCGATTGTAGCCCATATGCCTAACGAAAGGGATTAACTTTGTGGCATTTTTCGCCAGTTTCTAATCCACCTACCTACTTCCCCACCAATACCCAGCGCGCGCACTTCGGCCATTAGCCGGCGGTGAGGTACCTTATCAAAGGCCTTCTAATCAATCGTCCTACTCTTATCATACTCACTCAACATGGCGTAGAAAAACTCGAGCATGATGGTGAGACACGACCTATGCCGTCTAAACCCATGTTGGAGTCCCCAAGTAGCTTGTAGGAATCCAAATGGTCAACAATCCTACTCGCTATTATCCCCTCTAAATATTTACCTACAACTGAAGTTAAATGGTGTTATTTATAGAGGTTCCAAGCCTCTCTTCCCACGCATGAGAGAGAGAGAGAGAGAGAGAGAGAGAGAGAGAGAGAGGTATTAATGTTTAATTTCTTCTAAATTTTTTATTGAACTTAAACTTTCCATCTGTCTTTACTTGCAAATGTTGCAAAGCACTCGGTTCACTCGGTTGTGAGTGTGGAAATTTCTTATAAATTGCAAAATGAATTTCATAGTTTAGACTAGTTTCCTCAGACTAGTAAATAACAGTTGGACTCTATTGGTTTTTAAAATCAAACATTTTTGTTAGAAATAACTAAAAACTGTAGTTATGAGAAGGATGGAAACTGGAAAGTGAATGTAGAAAGGGTTCAAACATTGCATAGAGGTTAGGAATAACTCAGATTAAATGTTAAAAGGGTTGTCAGCTACAAAATTACGTTTAGATGTTGGGAATAACTCAAATAAAATGTTAAAAGGGCTGTCAGTTACAAAATTATAGTCTTAACACCTACTGGTGGGAACAGATGGGCCTGCAGTACCAACTTTGGCTTACAAGATGAGCACTGGTGTTGGGACGTAACTTGTCTTAAGCTTTTTAAATTCTTTAAAGCATTTAACAAAAGCCTCCTATTCAGCTGTTCGGCATATTAATAGTTACTTCGTTCAAGTTATGAATATGTAGAAAGCTTCTATTTTTATTTAATTTATTTAAGTATATATATTTTGGTGTTCTCTTCACCATAGGCATGATAGTGATATGCTTGAAGATGTGCAATGTAGAGCAAACAGTCTTATCCTTAACCTAAGAAGCCGAGATGATGGCTACAACAAAACGTCTAGACTTTAAGACCTCTCAGCAGTAACACAGTATTACACAGCCGCCGTACCTACTATATTACTTACGTACCATCACCTGAAAAAACTGCCTTTCACACGGCTTTTACTTACCAGATCACGATAGACCGACAAGGTCTCTAAACACGATCCAGTTAATAGATAAACCTATTAAGCATAAACAAATACGTTTATGGGACCAGGTGGTGGAGCGACAAAGTCTCAAAAAAAGTGCAACGATACTATTAGAGCTTCTCATGGTAGAAAACTACCACAAGGGCGATTTGACGTTTGGTGTCCAATCTTTTAAACAAAAAACCGAATAGATAAACTAAGTTTAATACAAAAACAAAATTTCACCTAAATATACAAATTTATCCTTAAACTATAACATAAAAAGCATTAATATAATTTTTAAAACAAAAAGGGCATGCCCTATAAATATCGTTTTCTATGCGTATTTATAAAAAAACGGAATTTATGGTATAACTCATTTAATTGCACCTTCTACAATTCAATAAATAAAATGGAAAGATTCAACGAAAATCAGCACGGATTCCGATCGGGAAGATCATGCTTATCACAACTTATAGAGCATTATAACAATATCCTAGATGCACTTGAAGGCAATGAAAACTATGATGTCATATACACGGATTTTGTTAAAGCTTTCGACAAGTGTGATCATGGTATAATAGCACATAAAATGAAACATATGGGAATAACACGCAAAGTGGGAAATGGGTCTATAAATTCCTCAGAGAACGACCACAGGTCGTCAAAATTCAAGGTGTATCATCATCAGAATCAGAAATACGCAGCTAAGTGCCATACGGTACAGTGCTGGCCCCACTGCTGTTTATTAGCATGCTAACAGACATAGACAGTGGAGTTAACAACGTAACACCATTTGTGGACGATACAAAGATTAGCATTTTAATCAGAGAGGCAAATGAAGTGGAGGCCTTGCAAAGGGACACTAACAAAATATACAAATGGTCAGAAGACAACAATATGACATTTAACACAGAAATTTCAGCTCTTGAAATATGGTAGAAATGAGGAAATTAACAAATTATGCCAGATGAGCCGAGTGTACTTCGCTATGTGCGGTGGAGAGCGCAAGAGAGTAACTCGCTCCTCCACCAAGCCAGGCCTCGAGGCGACGCCACCAGCTTGACCTTCGTGTGAAGAGAGACCGACGCACGGAAACGCAACGAGGTTAACGAGGTATACAGTATACACACACATTTTATTCATGCTTTTATCCGTGATTCACTGTCGTCAATTGAATTAACCATGACTTACTAATTGTTACCAATGTACACTTATCCGTGATTGTGACATGGAGATAATCGTGATTTGGCGGTGTTTACATTCGCGGTTCGCCTCCCGCCACCCCACCACAATGCGCCTCAGTCAGTGTCTCTCAGCGCTACCAAATACAATATTAGCAACAATGTTAGCAGAGGGAGGGGTTACAACAATGTTTTCCCCAGGAATTGAGATTAGAATGGGTGTTCGAATTTTTAATGGGGTGAGGGTCGAAGGGTGAGACCGTGAGGGCGAAGGTGGACTTTATGGCACCATAGTAAAAACTGAAAAATGTTTCACGCCCATTTATTAGGTTTAACTCATCTTTTAAAATCATCACACAAATTGAAGTTGGCTACTCACGTCTTCTACGGAGCAATACATTGGCATACATTGGCTTCTTGTAATTTTGCACAACTTTTAATTAACTTCTCAAACTTCATTTTTGGTGGTTTCGCGTGTGTCTGCTACTTTTAGTTTACGAGTGGCATTTATAGATTTACAAATTAATAATTATTAAGTAAATAAATTATTTTTTATTTATTTAGCGTTTCTATAATTCATGTTACATGTCACGAAAATGAAGTGGTCTCGCGGACAGCAAATTACATCAGTTATTACGTCAGTAACCATTGTGTTACTTCTCCACTAAAATTTGTGAATGTACCAAACTTACGCAGTTACAATCTCATCAGATAAACTACAATATTTAACTAATAATATTACATAAAATATATCTTCAAAATTTTCTAGCGACATCCGGCACTACCTTTATAGTCCTACAAAGTGGCAAGCAGTGACCTTGAAGTAACGGGTATACAAACAACCGAACGAGCGAGACCTTTAAATGTACGAACGAACGAGCAAACGAATGAATTTTAACCCGATAAATTGCTCAAAATGGTTTGCAAAGGTCAGGTAAACGCCCTGAAATCTGAAATGAAAGACCTAACAAATAAGTATAATTCCCTCTTTACTTAGTACACAAAAGTAATAGCGTAATGAAAGACCTTGAGGCAGTAATAAAAGTTGTGCAACATAATAACGAATTGTTAAAAAGGGACAATGCAAAACTGAAATATGGAAATATAGAGCTCGAAAAGAGCATTCAGTATGCACACGATGAGATAAAGGATCTTAACTCTAGTCTAAATGCGCTTGCTAAAAATAATCGTAGCATGGAGATGATAAAAACTAGCACGTTTCAATTAGGAATAAATTAAACAGCTTGGACGATAATTCACGTGCCAATAATTTAATCATAATGGGGGTATCTGAAATGAATAGGGAAACAAACAGTGAAACAAAGAAAAAGGTGGAGGACATAATAAAAGATAGACTGAATTTGGGGAATATTAAGAGCAAAAGTGCTTTTAGATTTAAAAAACAAATTCCACCACAAAAGTCAAATTCTAGAGTTAAAGACACGACTGAATCTAAGACGCCCACTTCAGCTATAAAAGTAATATGTGAGGATGAAACTCACAGACATTTAATACTAAAAACCAGAAGAAAGCTGAAAGGATAAAAAATCTTCGTCAATGACGATGAATGTGAGGAAACACGTAAAATTCGTAAAGAAAAGCTCCCTAAACTCATAGAAGCGAGGAGACTAGGGAAAGTTGCGTACTTTCTTGGAGCTTGACCTTCGTGTGAAGAGAGACCTACGCATGGGACCGCAACGAGGTTAACGAGGTATACAGCACACACACACATTTTATTCACGCTGTTATCCGTGATTCACTGTCGTCACTTGAATTAACCGTGATTTACTAATTGTTACCACGGTGCACTTATCCGTGACCGTGACATGGAGTTAACCGTGATTTGGTGGTGTTTACATTTGCGGTTCGCCTCCCGCCATCCCACCACAATGCGCCTCAGTCAGCGTCTCTCAGCGTTACCAAAGACAATATTAGCAACAGTGTTAGCAGAGGGAGGGGTTATAACAGTGTTTTCCCCAGGAATTGTAATTAGATGGGGGTGTTCGAATTTTTAATGGGGTGAGGGCCGAGGGGTGAGACCGTGAGGGCGAAGGTGGGCTTTATGGCACCATAGTAAAAACTGAAAAATGTTTCACACCCATTTTATTAGGTTTAACTCATCTTTTAAAATTGGCTCAGGACGGTACCAGATGAGCCGGGTGTACCTCGCTATGTGCGGTGGAGAGCGCAAGAGAGCAACTCGCTCCTCCACCAAGCCAGGCCTCGAGGCGGGGCCACCAGCTTGACCTTCGTGTGAAGAGAGACCGACGCACGGAACCGCAACGAGGTTAACGAGGTATACAGTATACACTCACATTTTATTTACGCGGCTATCCGTGATTCACTGTCGTCAATTGAATTAACCATGACTTACTAATTGTTACCTCTGTGCACTTATCCGTGATCGTGACATGGAGTTAACCGTGATTTGGCGGTGTTTACATTCGCGGATAAGAACTCCAAGAGCCTTTTGATATCCCAGAAGCTCCGAGAAGCTCCAGCGAGCACGATGTAGATCGCCTGGCCGCATGATCCTCTTCCCACGACGAGGCACCTCTTTAAAAAACATGAAGACGAGCTCGAGGCACTCTCAGTAGTCATCCCTTGGGTGGCGTTCTTGGAGGGTCTTCCTGGCGAATTCAATGATTTCCTCTTCCCACTAAGAAACTTGAAGTTGGCTTCTTTGTTGACCGTCACTGGTTTCAGTTTCTCATTGTCGATGGAAGCCCAGTTTTGCTGGAATCGCTTCAATAGAGTAGAGTGATGTCTGACCTGATGAGGGTCTGAAGGAGCTGAAGAGTTCCTTCTCAACCATGATCTCCAGCATGTGATGACGACAGGCCAGATACAGGAGGTACCTGTCTAACTTCCTCTCGATCAGGACGTATGCACCTCCTCGCCGTCTGGCCCGGTGTTTCTGGCGGTGGTGTGGAAGAACATTGCTCTGGTGTGGACAGTCCCAGTTAAATAATTTAAAAGAGATCCCAAATTCAAAATGGCCCTAAGGCAGACTTCGATCGGAGCTTTGCGTTTTCTTTCAACGAATAGGACTCACATTTTGTTTTGAGTCAGGTCTCGCTGTAAAATGTTAGACATTTGTCATTTTTTGTTTCCATAGCGACTCAACTTAGAAGTCTTGTGCATTTATTTCATTGTACCTTTTAATCTAATACAGGTTAATTTTATATTTAATTTCCTACTCGCCCTCTCAAAAATTGTAATAAGTTACCATCAATTAACTCTCTTCATTTTGAAATTTATACATAAAGATGTGTAAAATAAAGTTTTAAGATATGGAGTATGTCTACCGTCTAGTTTATATTTACCTTATTAATGTTAAGCTTGTGGTTGTCTTCAGTTTAAAGAAACATCTTTGCGCATAAGAACACAGATTCAGATCTAATCACGAAAATTCATGTGCAGTAGGGCGGAATGAAACAACTTTTTATTTCAAATTTATTTTCCTCACTTGTTTTTTTGTGTATTAGAACATAAAAATGATGTATTTAGTCATTTAATGTTTGTAACTCAAACCATCTCGCATTTTTACATAAAAGTAAAATGGCCATCAGCGAGTTGTCCATAAATAAAAATATGCTCATAACAAAAACTAAGTGTTCTATCAAAAAAAATAATTGAAGAAAAACGCTTTATAATGCAAAACTATACTTAAAAAACACCAGTGTGCATACATTGTATTGAAATAAAATTGTATGTGGCCTCACTTGGTCAAATGCCATAAATCAGGAGCTTTTGAATGCGATATAAAACCCGCTCATCTCAAATATTATTTTTTCAGGAGAAGCATCAGATCCCTTTTCAACTGAGGGAAGCAGAGAGCGACTTTTTATTCTTGACCTAATAAATCCGTCTCTTGAGTCCTGTGATATTTCTGATGCTAATGCATCTGTAACTAACTTCACGGCTCTTTCGACGTTCTGTGTGTGAATGGGGTATTGCTCAACTTTGAAACATTTTGTTTCGTACTCAAGCAATTCTTCATCACACAATTTAGAAGTGAGAGGTAGTTCACTGATATCAATCCTATCCCAGATGATGATGTCTGTCCAATGTGATGCTTTGAAGTTTAATTCTGGTACTCTAAATTCTCTGATTTTCCTTGTATTGGTTTCCTTACACTTTCTTGTCTGCATTATTCGATCGATTGCAACTTTGCGCATCTTTTGCTCACTATCTGACAGTATTATTTCGAGTGAGCAAAATAGGCATTCCGTGATAGATAAGGTTGGACAAGTTTTTGTATATCTTGGGGAACAGGTTGAACCTTTTTATCGCATCAAAGACATGTTTGGTTCCATCAGGCAGATACGGTTTAAATTTTATATTGAACCAGTTAGGACCATAGTTTGTTTTTATGAACAGAACAAGGCTACGTAACTCACTAGAGGGATTCTTTTGGGAGACATAATAACGACATAGTCTGTTAGCTAGAGTTAACCATCTAGATTTGTTAAGGGGACCAGGCTTGAGTTTCTCTAGGCTTCCGTCTACATATCCTTCTCTTATGGCCCCAATTATTCTGAGCATGTATTGTTGATCATTACTTAAATCTTCTATGAGCTCATCTGTGAGAACTGGGATGCTATCGGCCCCATTCGTAATTGGGGAGAACTTTACCACAGGCATCTCATGGCAAGTCTTAAGAGCATTACCAATAGATCCACTCAATGCTCTTGGCCCAGTTGTTTTCCCGTCGTATCGCTCAAACAGATGCCTTAAGGGAAGTTCATTTGTATGTACACACAAATGCTCCCTTGCAATGGTCGGTTCAGCTTCTGCTCGATGAAATGGATTATGCCACCTTTAGACCCAGTGTTAACATTCGTACTGTCGCACCCTATCACCTGGAGATTCTGGTCTAGTGTCACTTCATTCAATTAAGCGAACGACGATTCAGATACATCACTTGCTCTTCCAGATTTAGGGCTCAAATGGTTAAGGTATTCTCCACCAGTCTCACTCAATAGTACGTAATGTTCTTGAACAATTATATCCTGGTACCATTTACCATCTTTATTTGTCTTTACCAACG
This sequence comes from Bathynomus jamesi, assembly GCA_023014485.1. NCBI lineage: Eukaryota > Metazoa > Arthropoda > Malacostraca > Isopoda > Cirolanidae > Bathynomus > Bathynomus jamesi. Next base: position 598,566 of record JAJOZX010000855.1, on the reverse strand, counting down.
TCTTGTTTTTTTTCCAATCAAAATATAAAGCTTTAACATCACTATAACTTTGTACAGCTTCAACTTGTAATGTTTTTCTCAATTTCTGTCTCTCTTCTCACCTTACTTCGATCAATAAAAAAGTCACTGTCTTTTTCGGTAATGATACCCAAATCCACCAAAGTAGCTGAAGCAATGGCCGATGCAGCCCTATCTGAAACACCAAATCTGTGGGCTTCCATGGCGAAATTGGGTAATGGGGCTCTCATTTGAATGCTGGAGCATTCATATTCAGACTCAGTTGTTGAACTTTCTTCGGTGTGAATATATTTACTCGTTATCATAGTTATAACAAAATAACGCACAATATAACGAGATATCTTCTCTCAAAAACCTATAGATATTATACTAGGGGTCTTTCAAAATATGACTTTCCGCCATTTTGTTTTCGGCAAAAATGTGGCGGGTGGAGGGTCCTAAAAAGAAAATATTATCTTTTTAGAACTTCTAGAGAGTCAATACACCAAATCATGAGTGAGGCGAGACGGTTTAATATTTTCACTCCACCCTAATGTGCAGTGATCATTTTTTCTTATTTTATATCCTGGGATGAGCTCCAAAACGTCTATACTTAGACGATTGGTGGTTGTGATGCTGTGGTTGTGAATTCTTTTTGTGTAGTAGTTATTCGACATGCTCGTATATTGGTCTTTACATGCATCTGTAATTCTGTATATATGTGTGTGTGTGTGTGTGTGCTTTTAATTCGGGCCCAGCATGAGTATATATTCCATTAATATATATATATGTATGTATGTATATCAACTGTCTTCTATACCAACTGGCTGAAAGACACTTCTAAACCCGGTGATGCTACCCTGAACTCTCATTATGCACCTGGATGTTCAAGTGAAAAGATGTTTCTATCTTCTCTCTCCTCCTCTCCTCTCTCTCTCTCTCTTAGGTTAGGCGGACTCCCTCCAGCAACATTTGATCAACTTTGCAATTGCTCTGCACTCTACCATTTTGCGGTCATTCTACTAATGTCTCTCAAAACCAAGCATACCCTGTATGCCCAGCTTCTTAGGTTAAGGATAAGATTGTTTGCTCTACATTGCACACATTCAAGCATATCACTATCATGTCTATGGTGAAGAGAACACCAAAATATATATATTTAAATAAATTAAATAAAAATAGAAGCTTTCTACATATTCATAACTTGAACGCCTAACAGCTGTATAGGAGGCTTTTGTTAAATGCTTTAAAGAATTTAAAAAGCTTAAGACAAGTTACGTCCCAACACCAGTGCTCATCTTGTAAGACAAAGTTGGTACTGCAGGCCCATCTGTTCCCACCAGTAGGTATTAAGACTATAATTTTGTAACTGACTGCCCTTTTAACATTTTATTTGAGTTATTCCCAACATCTAAACGTAATTTTGTAGCTGACAACCCTTTCAACATTTTATCCGAGTTATTCCTAACCTCTCTGCAATGTTTGAACCCTTTTTACATTCATTTTCCAGTTTCCATCCATCTACAGTTTTTAGTTATTTCTAACAAAATGTTTGATTTTAAAAAACAATGAAGTCCAACTGTTATTTGTCTGGGGAAACTAGCCTAAACTATGAAATTCATTTCGCAATTTATAAGAAATTTCGGTAATTATTCGTTTTAGTGCTTTTCCTCCTTTCTGAACCAAAACACATTTTCCTGGTGTTTTGTGGTGTGATTTGTTCAAATCTGAACTTCGTTTCTTTGGGAAATGAGCCGTTTTTGAGAAATTTTAAAATTGAAAATTTCTCAAAAACGGCTCATTTCCCAAAGAAACGAAGTTCAAATTTGAGCAAATCACACCAAAAAACACCAGAAAAATGTGTTTTGGTTCAGACCTAACCTAACCTAAACAGACCTAACCTAACCTAAACTGACCTAACCTAACCTAAACTGACCTAACCTAACCTAAACTGATTGGGTTTTGTTGCCAGACTGTAATATCCAGCTTTTCACGTCTTTCCAACAACGCTCAATATTTTGAATGTGAACGGTGTCTTCCACGAACCGCTGTGAATGGTTGACTGTCCGGTGAATGTAGCCTAGATTTCCAAGTTGAGAATACGCACGCCACTCGTCGGAATAGATTGTAGTCCCAGGCCTAATATGTTGCTGGATCAGGCGAACAAGAGTTGTTGCGTCTCTCTGAGGAACCGCAAACAACAGTAGTTTTTTGGAACTGCGTTCCAAGGTACCAAAAACCCAGGCAATCACAACCTCCGCAAACCATAATGAAAACCAGACTGAAAAAGCATTCTTGAATGAGTATGCATTATGAGAGATTCAAAATGTACGTCTCTGATTGGTCGGATAAGGTCACGTGAAACAAAAACGATTTTTAATTGGTTGTTTTGACCTATGTTTCCTAATTTTGCCACGAGATGTCTCCCCATAAAACTGGAGAGGGCGACGTTCGTTAAAATTTTAACAGCGTTAAAAGCTAAATACTCGGTCAATGGCCTATAATGGCTGCTTTTTATGTCTAAATTTTTTTAAAAAATTTTTTTTCCATAAAAAATAATTATTACATTTCCTTGATTTTTATCAGTTTCCCTGAGGTTTCAAGGTGTCCTGAATATGAATTTATATGTTAAATTGTCATAGAATGTCTCCTTCTATCGAAAACGAACAAAGCATTAAAACGAATATTAACCGAAATTTCCATACTTACAACCGAGTGAACCGAGTGCTTTGCAACATTTGCAAGTAAACACAGATGGAAAGTTTAAGTCCAATAAAAAATTTAGAAGAAATTAAACATTAGTACAGAGAAATGGTTGAAAATGTCATAAAATAGAAGTTTACAAGCAGAGTTTGTAGCAAAGAATTGAATTTTAATAAGAAAGAGTTGGTACTTTCTTGAGAAAATACAGTAAAGGGCTCTCTCACAGCCTAGTACTAGATTCACATGTTTACAGAGCTACATAGCTCAACATTAACTGATTTGATTAAACAATAAGTGTGGCAAAAACTCAACTGAAGAATAATATTGAAATATAGAAATCCTAACCAAACATTTCATCTAAATACCTTACCTAAGTAAAGCTACTTTGACATTTCTGTAAGCAGGTTTAGCACCCTATAATATATATATATATTATATATATATATATATATATATATAAAAATTGTAAAACTCTGTCACTGGTATGTGTGTCTGACTCTACTGAAAGCTTTTGATTGGTATAGCGCGATAACGTGTTTTACCGAAATCCCGAAAGGAAGCTACCCTAAAGTTGTAGTGATATACTCGTACAAGATTACCAGTGGAGCATACCTTCGGGACCACTGCTACGAACTCAAAGGTTATTTATATTATATTATACATCTATATATTATCTCTCTCTCTCTCTCTCTCTCTCTCTCTCTCTCTATATATATATATATATATATATATATATAGAGAGAGAGAGAGAGAGAGAGAGAGAGAGAGAGAGATAATATATAGATGTATAATATAATATAATATAACCTTTGAGTTCGTAGCAGTGGTCCCGAAGGTATGCTCCACTGGTAATCTTGTACGAGTATATCACTACAACTTTAGGGTAGCTTCCTTTCGGGATTTCGGTAAAACACGTTATCGCGCTATACCAATCAAAAGCTTTCAGTAGAGTCAGACACACATACCAGTGACAGAGTTTTACAATTTTTAGATATTTGCTATGAAATTAATAAATTCATAGTACTCTTTGTCTCATCTGAATATGCCCTTGGAAGCATGGAGGCTTTTTAGGCAAAATTAATAGTATTTAGTTTATTTATTACACAAAAATAGTGAAAGTTGCAAGTAATACTAATAGTGGCAACAAAAAATAATAATAATAGCTATAATAATAGTAAATACAATATAGAGTTTACAAAATGTTACGTAATTTTAAATTAAATAATTTGTATATTTAGTAGAAAATAAATGCTGCTTAATAAAAAAAAAATTAAAAAAATAGATTACGAAATTAAAGGTGCTTAATGAAATTAGAATATTTTAAATAGTTGATTATAAAATTGGTTACTGTGGTAAAAAATGGCAGTAGTGAACTCGTACATCAGTAGGAGCTAATGAAGTGCTTTTTTAGTGATTTGCGAAACACAATTAGTGATGAAGCCTGCCTAATATGCATGAGAATTGCATTCCATACATCTGCTCCTTTGAAAGAGAGTGCATTTCCCGCAGTTTTTATTGTATAGTTAGGTTTCTGTATAAAATCACTGGGCAGTCTGGTTTTATAACGATGGTGTATTTGATGTGGGGTGATTGCTCTTTGAATGGATGATGTTTGTCGATTTTTGTTGGTAACTTTGAACATATTGACAGTAACAATGAATAACAGGATCCTGTTATTTTGAATTCATTCAGAACAGATTTAGATAAGAAGGGCAACGCGCTAAAACTCTGGTCGCTCTTCCACGTGAATTGTATGCTCCTCCTAAATAGTTTCTGCACCAATCATATTTTTTTTCTCTGTGATCTGTATATAGTCTCAATCTTGTGACTAATTTCAGTGTTTCTGAGGATGTCAATAGACGAAAGCGCTTGAGCACTATTTCTTGTTTTATTTTCCTTCCTGGTTATTTGGTTATTTTCATATATATATATATATATATATATATATATATATATTTTATTTTTTTTCGATTACAAAAAATCAAGTTTCCATTAATCTAATTGAAAAAAATTACTTTATTTTAATATGCCTCGAGTGAATATTTATTATCTGTTAAATGCATATTTTTGTCTTCTGCTCTCATTGAATATTTGCATGCAGGTATTATATCTAAAAGCACCTACAAACGCACGTTCGGAGGGTTATTTAATGGCATGTATTTTTTCTTATTATTAATATCGCCTACATTCATAGTAGCATTGGTACAGCGTGCTGGTTTTTGGCTTCAATATATATATATATATATATATATATATATATATATATATATATATATATATATATATATATATATACAGTACCCCACGATTTACGTGCCCTCGATTTGTAGGGTTTCAGATTCAGCTCCAAGAGACCCTAATGGTGAGTGATTATTTTTTTTTATTTTATTACATGTTATTACTAGGGCGGTCAAAAGTCAATAAAGTCAAATTGTTTCCTGTGGGGCACTTTTCGCTGAAACGACTGAAAATGCAATAAAAACACCTGTAGGGGGTATATTACCAAAGTTAATAGGTCAACCAAAAGTCAACTTTTACCTGTTAGGTCAAAAAATAGCAATGAGGTAAATAAAGTCAATTTTTTGGAATAAATAATTAAAATAACTAAAAATTGGCATCTTTTTGGTTAACTGGCAACTTCGCTGCTCGTATTTGTCTTATTCAGTTATGTCCGTTCTGGTTTTGGATGTGGTTGTGTTGTATGTATTGTGGTTACTGGTTACCGTTTTTGATTTGTGATTTCAGTGATTTCGATTTCTTTTGATTTCAGATATTTAAAATGCCAAAAGTTGCAGTTAGTTCTATTGCTAAAGTGCGCGCTATAATTGCAAAATATCCTAATGAATTCATTTGTTCAGGAAAAAATGAGCTATACTGTCAGATTTGTTGTGTTGTGGTCAAGCATGACAAATCCTTTTTTGTGGATAAACATCGCTCTACCCAAAAGCACCAGCGTGGTATAGACCAAAATGTGGGAAATGAAAAGACGCAAACCCTTTTAAAGTACAAGTCTTCAGATTTTTCGGAAAAACTTGTGACTACATTTCTGTCAGCCAACATACCTCTTCATAAGTTGAGCAACCCTCATGTGAAACAATTGTTCAGTCAAACAATACATTGAAACAAGACTCAAGACAAATGGTATTTGTGAAATAATTAACCTCAGTAGACCTGAAATCTCACCAACAGTTTATGGTCAGCTTTTGCAATGTCAACCAACAACTGCCGCTGTAGAGAGATCTTTCTCCATGCTTAATAAATTATTAAGTAAGGATCGCAATTTTTTGCCAGAAAATGTCGGCAAATACTTCATAATTTACCACAATCGGTCAACTGATGTAGAAGAGCAAGAATAAGTAATTAAAG
>JAJOZX010000855.1:517500-590000 GCA_023014485.1 Bathynomus jamesi | reverse complement strand
AGATTTATGATCAGCCAAGGCTTTTATCTCATATCGCCCCACGCAGTAACTGGCATAAGAAAGTAATTGAAAGAAATAATTTGATTTTAAATTATATTTAATATGCCTCAAAACTGTAATTAAATTACTAGTAGAATTACTATATTTTTGAAGTAAATGTAATCAGTAATTATTTTACAACGCTGATATATAAGCTTATTACTATATATATATATATATATATATATATATATATATATTATACTACTATATATATATATATATACATATACTCATACTATATAATAATAATAATAATAATAATAATAATAATAAAGAAGAAGAAGAAAAAGAAGAAGAAGGAGGAGAAAAAAGAGGGCCAGGAATTTGGAGAGTGCTCAGGCCAACTAATAGAGCCCACTGTCCTAGCTCATGTATTATTATTATTACCAGTTCGATCCCGACCTTACTATCTTCACCTCGCTTACAGGGAAACGGTGTTTCCCACTCTGCTACGGGTACTGACATTTGTTTGTAATGGATAACGAAATAATTTAAACGTTTATATCGGTCTCTCCTACGAAAGAAAGTCTCTATTTCAACCACTGTAAACCTTTATAAAACCTATACTCAAGGCATACCATCCAGCGCCTTAATTTACAATTCTCCAGAAAGTGTTCGTAGGACAGGGAGGAAATCTCGCAGGATTAAAGCTATGAGTAGAGTAAAACTGCAACTGATGATGTTCCAGGCGTCCCTAGTATAGCACATGAACATTTATTCAGATTCGAATCATGTGTAGACAATCGCGGAAGAAAGTTTGTGAAATTTTTCTCATTGAGATGAAAATTGTTCACAGACTTTCACCCGCGATTATTCCTGTCGGGGGAAGGACGGCTTATCCGATTTTATTCTGTGCAAATTTTCCCCAAAAGACTGTTTAGACAACTTTGCACTAAAGCGCTTGCCGGGGTTCTTTATAATTTGGGAATGGTCAAGCTGTATACCTTCACAGTCATGGTAACGTTGAATATAAGTCGATTTTTCATCTACGATATCAACTCCTCGCAGATACCCTGATGCTTCTACCTTATCCTTCAAAAAAGCGTTTATATATGGCGTGAAAAGGTTGGGTAGCTTCTGCAACCTCCACACCTCATGTATTCTGTAGCCATGGCGAAAGGCTAGGTCCAGCTCAGGGCTTGTATATACACCTCTGATATTACGCTGGTTGCTTGTGTGATTACATTCTCCATTGTTCTCCTCTGCCCACTTTACGCACAGGGAAAACATGAGCCTGTGATCTATAACGGCGGGTAAGATCGGCATCCATAAATCGTGAGGGGGAGCACATCTACGAAAGAAAGGCCGAAATAGTACCCATTCAAATGTGTGGAGAGCACCTCGATGGGGGGCAGGTCAGGTCCCACCAGTTTTTCAGGTGCACCCATGGGGTGCGGATTGTTCTTCATCACGTAGGGATATAAAGAGCAGAAGTCGTAGTAATGGAGTTTCACGCCCTCCGTAGGCGGAAAATATAGCTTGAAGGGATTTGTATGCCCTCCGAACAAGCTATCACCGCATTTGAGAGGATCCAGCACCACTGAACGCTTGATCGTGTTTATTTCTTCATGGTACTGTCCATCTGTTTCCATTCGTTCATCATACTCGTGCTCCCACAAGACCTTGTGAGTGAACTGAGAGCCTATAAGTTGATCGCGGGTGCGGGTCCATGCAAGACTGTCGGGAGGAGATCTACCGTGGATATCTCCTACGATTCCACACTCAGGACGGGGGTATCTGTGCCACCAGCAACCGTTAAAAGAGCACACAGTCTTCTCACCCGTCGCACGGTTTTCGCTTAGACCATCAACCCAAAAAACACGACCATTAACCTTAAAGGGTACTTCCCCCGTGTTGCGGGCATGCTTTATGTATACACCTATCTGCTGTGTGTATGTGTATGAGCCAGTAAATAGCCTTGTGCCCATAACTGCGGGGAATCACGGCTAAGGTGTCTTTAGGCATGAAGTTATTGTTGAACACCGTAAAACATAATGAGGCGATCGTGGTTGCGACTTGCAATGGATCGCATTCGAAACGGTCTATGTAATCCTTCTAAACGCCTGGAAACATACTCTAAGCACGCGCACATCATTCACCCAATGCCGCTCACATTCATCAGCTACATTATAAGGATTAGATTCATTAAACTGTTGTAGTATCGGTCAAACTCTTCACGTTCATCTGTACTCATACATTCATAGTTAAAGTAATGTTTGGGTGGAGGTAGTCCTACGTAATTTAAAGTTTCGCTAGTGAGGAATGTGTAAGGGAAATATCCTTTTGAATACGCCCATGACCTTGGGTAGCTTTGCTAATTTACAAGGTGTGAATAATAAAGTGTCTTTAAACTGTACATTACCTCTCATTTGCATCTGTATAAGTTTGTTTCCTCTTTTCAAGGGATCATCTGTAAATATCTCAGATGACTCGTGGTCAAGCGACTTCTTATAACGGAACTGTGTCCAATTTTGCACCGTTATAGGCAACAATATACCCAGTTATTTTTTAGAACTTGTCCGCTAACTTGACATTATAGGATACAAAGAGTTTCCATACAAAGAGTTTCCATACACTCATCACAGATAGTCTGGCTTACAAGTAAATGTGGAATAACGTCTTTGGTTTCAGCGTTCGTGTATGTTTCTATATCGTAGTACACAGTTATACAAGGGCTATTTTTAGGCTTAGCGTCTTTCATATAACATACATGCTTTACTCCAACCGCCTTATATTTCTCATGGCATGTAGAACAGTGAATTTCATCACATTTATGCGTGAATTTTCCCCAATTATCCATCATGTGAAACATACCACATTCACAGATTCTCATTTTCCTGCACGTGCCAATTGATTTATGGAGCTCAAAACAGTTATTATTGAAAAATGTGCGTCTACACACATCACAATCCCTCTTCTCAGCTTCAACTACACGGCTTTCACATTTGGAGCTTTTACACTGCTCACATACCATGTGGCAATCTTTACAATGTTTCACTATATCATCCGCAAACTCGATACACCCTTACACAAATCATGATGTCGTCCATATTTCGACTTTTATCATAACTCGCGTAAAGGTCCCTTATATTACGGATGGGGAGATACGTTGTTCCTGACAGTCCTAAAATAAGTAGGGTCTTGTACGATCTCTCACACAGCTTTTAAAAACATACACAGTCCTACGACGATCATCCATTCCAAATACAACTATACGAACATTCATTTCCTGTTCTACCCTTCTCAGCTCTCAGGACCCATATTACAGTCAAACTCAAGTTTACAGTTTACAGCTAGTTTACGGGCACGCTCCACTACCGTAAGCAACCAAATTTTTTGGGTCCGTGTATTTAGTACAGTAAACATACGAGCTAAGACGACTGCTATAAAACCGCAACCACCATCGACGTTTATCTGCCGCCTGTAAATAGCATGCGAATTGAAGTTAAGAGTATAAAGTGTGACTCTATGACCCGCAACACGGAATACACGGTCAATATTTACCGTGAAGTTGTTCGTATTGAAGGCTATAGTACTTTGAGAGGCCTGCATTATACGGCCTAATATATATTCTATATCTACAGCTGCCAAGCGTCTGAATGGTATTACTACACAAAAATCATCTACACACCGTCATCTGACCCGAACCCGAAGGACAGCCGCGTTCTGACTTGACGTTCGTCGCTGTTCTGAAGGATAAACTCCACAATACGTTCAACTATGCTTCGCAGTCTGTGTTCAACATAGATGGATCTAGGAGGATCAACCCTGACTATATACCGACTTCGAGTCAAGGCTGGGGTGAGGGTAGCGGTGCGCACCAACTCGCATGTTATGCCATCCTCGACAGAACGAGAAGCTGCTGCTCCTGTGGAGAATGTACCGGGAATTGAACAGGAATAAGTGGGTATATTTGAGGAAGGTACTATTGTGGAGGTTGTGGCGTAAGACGTAGAGGGTTGGGGCTCTATTACTGGGGGTCTAACAACCGGCGCAACCTGGCACGATTTATACCTGGCGTGGAGGGCTCTTCATCATGTGCCTCCGCTTTGAATTGTCGCGTGCTACAGGTATCGCTGGTGTGGACTGAGCAGTGGTCATGGAGTCTGTGATCACAACTACACTGTCATCGGGGTCATCTGTAATATCGATGATGGGGTGCTGTACCTCATCGTCACGGTTCTGTCGGAGAAGAGAAAAACAAGACTGTAGAATATTAGGATCATCACTTAAATATTTATTATAGTTCGTAAATGACCCACTTAGGAGTGTGACATGCTAGAAATGGATTCTGTAGAAAAATTCAGGTTCACGAGCCCATCGACATCTATTATATCTTGCTCTACAGGATGTGGTAAAATTGTGTTTATGTTCAAAATCATTAAAGAAAAGGGAGAGATGTTCTCAAAATTTGTGCATAGTTATATGGTGCTATTCGACGTATCAATCAGTGTTCAACGAGTACCAAGCTTATATTTAGTTCCACAAAGGTGTATATGTCGTTAATTCGTTAAAAGGAAATTAACATACAGTCATTGTAATTGACGAGCTCATGTTGGAGATGGATAAAACGTTTGCCGAGACATTTACAGTATTCTCCCACCATCTTAACATAAGCGTGTTCTTCATCAATCAGAATCTATTTTTTTTAAAATAGATACATGCGCGATATGTCGTTAAATACATAATATCCAATCTTATTCGCGCAACATAGAGATGTATCACAAATTGGGGCATTAGCCAATCAAATTTTTCCGAATCAGCCTAAGGAGTTTTTGGAAGTTTATAAAGAAGCTACAAGCTAGCGTTACGGATATTTGCTTTGCGACCTTCATCCGCGAAACACGTTTAGGGTGCTTCTAAGAACGAATATATTTCCAAACGAGCCTGAAACGGTGTATTTTCCAGAACGTCAAAGAGGCTAAAGAAATACCGTGAATTAATAAAAATCTATCGTCGACTGCCCCTGGCAATTCAACAGATGTTTGATAAAAATATCGACTCAGACTTTTTAAAATGCATCTGTGAAATATGTCTTAACGCTATAAATTGCAATGTATCAATGAAACCCCTTCAGAAGGCTCGCCTACGCCGTTACAAGAACATAATACGTACACTCGCTCGTAAAAGTGAGACTGTGGGGAAGAAAAAGCGAATTATTGTACAAAGAGGAGGGTCATTCCTCCCCATCTTATTTTCAGTTTTGGGTCCTTTACTGACAAGATTAATATAATGAAAGTGGTAGTGATTTCACACGAGGTGTATGCTTCACTGCAAAGTTCAAAGAATCCGGACACCGTTCTAGAACCCCGTAAAACCAAGCTTAAAAGAATGGAAAGCGAATTGTTTGCCGTATTAAACAGTGAAAATACACCTGATGAGAAAAGAATCTTATACCAAGAAGCTCTGCAGAAATTTCTTAACGAGTACGAAAATTATAAGAATCCGACAGAGATCTCCGTGGTTATTAGGCAAAGCACAGACAACGATGGGCATGGTGATAGAGGGCCTCTATCCGACGATACAACTGACCAACCAAAGATTAACGGATCGGCCACACAACATATCGAGCTTGTATTAAAGAGCAGTCTCCCACATACATTGAGGAATGAAGGTTTAAGTCTTTATAATCTATTGAATGAGGATCGTAACATATGTAGAGTGGACCGATACAGGTGAGATCATTGTGAAAAGAACAACGGTACAGGGATCGAATATCATAGACATCGTCCATGATCTGGTGAGAAAGTGGGATAGGCTCTCACCATCAGGATGGAAGCATATTAAAGCAAGAATACAACAAATAAATGTCCGCAAAGGAATGATAAGAAAACTGAACAGGTTAAAAGACTTGGAACATGCATCGCAGGTGCCACAATTGAAAACGCCATCATCTCCGGCGGTAACACCTCTGAAGAGGAGAAAGAAGAGGTTAAACAACGGTCAACCATACCCACATGCCTCTAAAATACGCAAATGGCTAACATATTAAGAAGACGCTATTATGACATTTCTAGACCAGCCTCCTACAAGGGCGTAGATAGACTGTACAGAAGTGCTTATAATGACTGAATAGGGAAAAAAGATGTGAGGTTTTTGCAGGAGCAGGACGCCTGTACACCTCATAAGCCTGTGAGAAAAAGGTTTAAAACAGCCAAGACACAGCGGCTTCGATTGACTCTATTTGGCAAGCAGATTTAACAGACATGCAAAGATACTCAGTGTATAACAATGGTTACCGCTACATCCTATTCATAATAGATGTATTCTCTAGATATCTGTGGCTAATTCCTCTGAAAAATAAATCGCCTGAAACAGTTGCTGAAGCCACCAAAACGTTGATTTTGAAAGAAAACAGGGTTCCTGGCTATTTTTGTACATATATTAGAAAGAATTTATAGGAAAAGCTTTTCAGAACATGTTGACAGAGTTTAATATCAGCTACTACACTACCAATTCTATACATAAGGCCTCTTTAGCTGAAAGAGTTCAACGTACCATAAAGGAACGTATGCACCGCTATTTTACACATAAAAACACATACAGATATATAATAAAACACCACTACTACACTCTGCGCGTTTCAAAATCAATGATTATGTAAGGCTGTCGCTTTCGCGAAATTAATTCGGGAAGGGATTTGAGCAAGGATGGACACGTGAGATTTTTAAAGTTCGTGCTATGAGACCTAAAGGCGAGATAATGTTGTATTACGATGAAGATTTGAATGGGGAAGAAATCGCAGGAGATTTTTACCGCTAGGAGTTGCAGAAAGTGACATTTAATTTAGGAAAAAATGTGTTTAAAATTGAAAAAAATTTTGGAAGCAAAGGTTCAGGAAAGAGAGAAATGTACCTGGTGAAATGGCTAGGGTACCCAGAAAGCTTCAACCCATATGTAAAAGCTGATGCAATAATGAAACTTAAATAGTATGCAACATGGCGCCGCACCATTTCTACGTCACACTAACGTCCTCCTCGTCCCTGTCTGTACATCCTAACAACACCCTGTCCAACTTTGTAACAGAACTCCATGGACCCATTGAATTGGGTTTTGATGCGTATGAGGTTGGGATATGCGAAGATCAGCTGGACACCCTCTTTCTAAATATTGATTACAAAGATCCCGTTTTTACGATTCTTAGAGACCTTGATGAGTGTGAAAAAGCCGGAGTAACACGGGATGAAACTATACGTATCGCCCAGATTGAGGATGCACGGTATTACAGTAAAGTAGTAATACTAGGTCTGGGCCGTTATGGTGCGGCTTAGGATGTTGTGAGAGACTTAAACGTAAGTTTGAAAACCTCAAATCTTAAGGCTGATTTAGTATACGAAATCGTAAACAAAGAAAACCCTGCACATACTCTAATCCTAATAGCAAAGGCTAAAAGAAATATTAACGACAAAGGGCTGTTCAAAATTATAACCGAGGGGCGATATCGATCAGCCTTCCAAAGAGACAGCTTTCACGAGGTAAAACATGACTTGTGCAGCCTAATGTATCAGATGAAATTGGAGAAATTGGTTGCTGGCTATACACCCCCAGACATGTGTTGTATTTACAGCAATATAATGGAGAACCAGTTTGTTGGGGATACCCAGGCACGCCTGCTACGCATTGCTCACATTCCCAACCATAGAGGGAAGAGCTTGAGTATTACATCTGACAGGCCCCACTATGTGAATGTCGCAACTAATCTAATAACCAATATCTCAATATATATAAGAAAGATTGAAGTTAAAAATTTTCCATTCGGTGATGGGAGCTTAACAGTGAAGCTGCACTTTCGACGCACTGAGTTATAATGGACAGAAAGCCTTTCACAGTCTATCGAGGTGTGAGATGGTGTGGTAGTGGACTTGGATCCATTTTTTCAACCATACTACGTACGGCTGTCCCTATGCTGAAGAAGGGTGCCAGATACCTCGGGAGGAAAGCGCTACAATCAGGTCTTAACACGGCAGAAGACATAATGGCTGGAGCTAAACCTAAGAAGCTCCAAAGGAACACTCAAAGTGTACAGGGGACGAAATCGTCAAAAATGTAAAGAGAAAAATGCGTGGTAGTGGGAAGAAGAAGAGGCTGTCCGGAAGAAGGGATTACCACCACGTGGCATTAAACGTAAAATGATATAAAAAAGAAGTGTTCTAAGCGAATGAAACCTATGGTTGACCATTTTTTTTGTCTGATATAAGCTTAGGACATTGGTCTCATGAATCATAGATTGTTTACTACTTGTCGAGAGAGGAGGCACTATTTCTAACTCGTCTTGGCACGATTCATCCGTCCGTGTAGTTCACAATGTTGTAAATCGGAGCTGTCCCTCTTTGACATGCCCCCAATTCAAGTTTCTATTGAACACAGTGACTTTATTACAATTAACCCTTTAAACAGAATTAGTTCCGCGAGTGTCCATGTAGAATTCGTGATACCCAGCTCAGGCCCTTACTTTTTTGACCCAAACTGTGTGCACATGTATGCTAAACTACGTATAGCCCATTCTGATGGAACGGACTGCGATGACAAATATGCTGTATACCCTGAAACAAACTTTCTGCACTCCTTATTCAACCAGTGTGACGTATATTTAAATCAGGTCAACATATCGGCAGGAACGGGGTACTACCACCTACGATCCTATCTGGAAAATGTGCTGAACTTTTCCAAAGAAGCGAAGGATACCTTTTTAAGTGTCGAGAGCTATTATCAAGCTAAGCAAACGAAAGTAGTATAAAGGACAAATTTAAAAATGCTAAAAAGAAGATATATGAGTGTTATGGACGCCTGCATTCAGACTTCACATTCCAGGAGAAGTTGCTTGTGAACGGGGTGGATATGAAAATAAAGCTCACCCGCACGAATCTTGAGATGTTTAAATCTGGATGCTGATCAAGAAGAGGGAGCAAAACCCATTGTGATTCACATTATGGAGACATACCTCCGCGTACGGCGAGTGAAACTGAGTTCACCAAAACAAATAGAAATTGAGAAAAATTTACTACACACCACAGCAAGATACCCAATTAACAGAGTACAGATCAAACTATACACGGTGCCAGTAGGGTTGGAATCGAAATAGATAGAAAACATCGCTCTGGAAACACACTTAGGTGAATGTTAAATATAAAAAGAATGCCTTTAAATTCGCGAATTTCGGCCTTAAAAATATAACTCTATACGTCAATGGCGTTGCGTTGGGCGGGGCTATGGATATGAATTATTCATCAGACGCTGTGTTCCCACTTTGCGCGAGACCATATAGTAATCTGGCCCATATTGCAGGTGAATGTTATGAGCTCTGAATTGGGGTAACGCAGAAAGAGCTCATTCATCATTTTAACCTTTATACGTTTGACTTCACACCTGACTTATCTGCTTGTGTAAATACACACTTAAGTCCACAACAGAGTGGAAACATCTCAGTCAGATTGGAATTCGCCAAGCCTATAGACGCGCCTATTAGTGTACTAGTATACCTCGAGTCACAAGCCCTAATAGAAGTAAACAGATTTAAGGGCGTTGTCACTGACTTTTAAAATGGATGCGAATACACTTCAGAGAGTAATGAATAGTGAACGAATCACACGTTCCAAATTTATCGGTGTGTTTGCGAGAAATGAAACATTGAAATTGCCAACTACGAGAGATTGCGGTAGTCTTATTGTGAAAACAGCTGATATTCGTAGTTGAAGGATTCATTGGTTTGCAATCTATTGTAAAAATAGGGACCGCATGTACTATTTTGATTCACTCGGGACTCAACCGTGTAGTGAGCCTGTTATTTTAAAATTTCTCGAGCAGATGCATATCCCCGAAGTTGTATGGAATCTCTTCCGTCTACAAGGATATTTTAGTGATACTTTGGGCTGTACTGCCTTTCATTTCTCATGCATATGTCACGTGGTAAGGAATTTATAATTTTTTTTAAATAATTCGACCCGTGTCACAGTCAACGAAACAACGAAATGGTATGCAGACAGATAAAACGCCGTTTTCCCATTGTGCGCACTCGTTGTATAGTATAATGTTTTGTTTGTATATATATATATATAATTGCATCGAATAATGTTAGTTTCTATATTCTTGCTGTTTTATACGTGTGTGCAAATCCTTTCCCGTCTGACCTATGTAAAAGGAATCACATTGTTTGCACACACGTATAAAACAGCATCAATATTCCGTTAGAACAGGACAGTTGTCCAGTGCCCTTTTTGTCCATTTGTCAGAGTTAGCCCACTGTATTGATTGGAATAATGCTTCAGTTTTATTCCATTCAAGCAACATTGTTAATAGAAATATTCTTGAGTCTGCCATTATCCAACTTTCAAATAACTTCAACATAAGCAAAGGTCTTTTTCAACTCGATCCTGTTATTTTGAATTCCTTTAAAACAGATTTAGATAAGAAGGGTAAAATTAAATCTTTGGTAAACTTGTCTGCTACTTTATTAACTTTTAATTTGCATTTTTTTTTTTTATATATATCGAAACCTGACCATAGGCAGCAGTGTGTTAAAACCCGGGCAGAGTTCCAGTATAAATTTGTATTTTTATAATCCATTTGATCTTGTGCTAAAAATCGATATTTTTCCTTACAAATCTGTACGCCTCACTAGTAATCCTTTAAGGTTTTAATTTTTAATTTTTTATTTTTACTTCTCTGTTTATTGCATATATATATGTATGTATGTATGTATGTATGTATTTGTATACATAGATATGTATATATATATATATAATATGTGTGTGTGTGTATGTATGTTATTTATTTATTTTTTTTTTTTCTTTCTGTAACCTATATATAGGCTGTAACCTTTTTATGTACTTCAGTGTTCCTGAGGATGTCATTAGACGAAAGCGCTTGAGCACCATTTTGTGTTTCCTTTCCTTCGTGGTTTTATTCATCATAAATATTTTTCACGTGTTACTTTCGTGAAATAATTTTCATATATATATATATATATAAAGTGTGTATTGATATTTTTTGCTAGTATTTTCTGTCATTTGTTTTTTTCATTCATTTCGGATTAATTGTATTTCTTTTATTGTTATTATTGGGGATCGTTTAAATATGTTTTAATTAGTTCGAGCAATTAAGTAGAACGTTTTCCTCTGGCAACTCATCTATAAATAAATTATTAAAATAAATGGTGGTATCTGGCAACTCACCCTAATAAGGTACACCTGAACATAATTAAAATAAAAGTGATATCTGGCAACTCACAACCCTCTATATAACAGCTGCTGTGCCCCTGGACGCTCATTGTGCGACGGACTCCTGTGGAATAAAGAACTATCTTCTCTCTCCTTCTTAAGTTAAGGCTTAGGTTAAGGTTTCCCTTTGGGGGGGTGAGGACATCCAAGCTTCTCCCCCAACGACCCTCCTCCTTCTCCTTTCTCTCCCTCTCTTAGGTTAAGGTTATCCCTTTAGGGGGAGGTCATCCTCCCTTCTCCCCCCAAAGCTCCCTCCCCCCTTCATTGCAGCCTGGAGGATAACCCCTTCCCCCTTTGTTGCATAACCTCTTGCAACACCCTCTCCCCTTTGCAACATTGATCAATATTTTCAACATTACCGCATTGCATTGCACTCTCCCATTTTGCGGTCATACTACTAACCAAAACTTAAACCTCAACTGACAAAATTGAGCGTCCACTTTTCAAGGCACATAACATGCCCGTTTCATGATGGGATTGAACTCAGAATGGTGTCCTGAGGTTTTTTCATGATACACACAGACCGCGCATGGAACAAGGAACTCTTCTGGGAAAATTAAATCCACTATAGTTCGAATAAGTAATGGTAAATGACAAATACTATAGTTTTTTCTTTTTCATGATGTTAGCCTGACGTGGGCATACGGTCTGTGGATATCATGAAAAAAACTCGGGGAACCATTCTGAGTTCAATTCCATCATGAAACGGACATGGTATGTGCCTTGAAAAGTGGACGCTCAATTTTTCCAGTTGAGGTTTAAGTTTTAGTTTTTGGCTAAAAATACAATAGTTACCCCTTTGCTTTGACGTATTCAATCCGACGTGAATGCAACGAGTCTTTTGCTTATACTGAGGGTCTGAATATAGTAGGCTAGGTGTACCTGTAACCCATAGATCCTGTCCCAAAGCTGGATCCTATCTGTTTTGCAGATAGCTGGTGAGGGAAGCTATACAGGGTGTTTATAAAGTCCCTATCTATTTCAGTGAAAACGTAGCAAAAAGGGTAAAATTCAATAACAGTATAATAGAAGGCATACATTTAATGAATACTTAAGCATATAATTCTACATGAGCACCTGTTACGATACGAGCACGTAAATGTCCCAGCTTCATTCAGGTGGCATTTTAAACACCGTCGTCTTTCAACGAGATGGGGTACCTTGTCTTTACGCAAACATTGCTCGGGAGTACCTAAATGAACGATTTCCATATCGGTGGATCGGACGTGGAGGCAACAGGCCCTGGGCGGCTCGATCTCCTGAGCTAACGCCCTTGGATTTCTTTGCATGGGGCTTTATCAAATCAAACGTCTATCAAACAAGGGTAACAGATCTGCAAGATTTTCAGTCAACAGATAGGGACTTTATAAACACCCTGTATTTTTGGGGTCTCTTTGCGAGTGACCCGTTGCCCAAGTAGGACTAACATCATGAAAAATGAAAAACTAAACTATAGTGTTTGTCATTTACCATTACTTATTCAGATTTAGTGGATTTAATTTTCCAAGAAGAGTTCCTTGTTCCATGCACATTCTGTGTGTATCTTGACACAACCTCAGGGGACTATTCTGAGTTAAATCCCAAATATACAGTACATGAAAATTATTTCACGAAAGTAAAGAACGACGCTTGTATAGAAGAAATGTTCCGCACAAGATGAGGAGGGAGAACGAACAAATGAAAAATGAGGTAACCACCCGGGAATCGAACCCGGGATCTTCCGATTGCCGGTCAGATATGCTATCCACTACACCATGGGCCTCGATTGATCAGAAGTCGTAATTCTCCTACATACGAACAGAAACCAATGCCCTGAGGGGGCACCCTTCGCATGCCGCACATATATACATTTTAACTGCAAACAACACACAGTATAATTAACGTAAAGAACGACGCTTGTATAGAAGAAATGTTCCGCATTTCATTTGTTCGTTCTCCCTCCTCATCTTGTGCGAAACATTTCGTCTATAGAAGCGTCGTTCTTTACGTTAATTATACTGTGTGTTGTTTGCAGTTAAAATGTATATATGTGCGGCACGCGGGAGGTGCCCCCTCAGGGCATTGGTTTCTGCTCGTATGTAGGAGAATTACGACTTCTGATCAATCGAGGCCCATGGTGTAGTGGATAGCATATCTGACCGGCAATCGGAAGATCCCGGGTTCGGTTCCCGGGTGGTTACCTCATTTTTCATTTGTTCGTTCTCCCTCCTCATCTTGTGCGGAACATTTCTTCTATACAAGCGTCGTTCTTTACGTTAATTATACTGTGTGTTGTTTGCAGTTAAAATGTATATATGTGCGGCATGCTGGAGGTGCCCCCTCAGGGCATTGGTTTCTGCTCGTATGTAGGAGAATTACGACTTCTGGTCAATCTAGGCCCATGGTGTAGTGGATAGCATATCTGACCGGCAATCGGAAGATCCCGGGTTCGATTCCCGGGTGGTTACCTCATTTTTCATTTGTTCGTTCTCCCTCCTCATCTTGTGCAGAACATTTCTTCTATACAAGCGTCGTTCTTTACGTTAATTATACTGTGTTGTTTGCAGTTAAAATGTATATAATATATATATATATATACACATTTAACTGCAATGACCGCGCAGTATATTAACGTATAGAAACGGCGTAAGTATAGAGGAGTGTTCTGCACACATCATTTTTCATTTGTTTGTTATTTCTCTTCCTCGTGTGCAGAACACTCCTCTATACTTACGTCGTTTCTATACGTTAATATACTGCGCGGTCATTGCAGTTAAATGTACATATTCACGATTTGCGAGGGTGCCCTCTCAAGGCATTGGTTTCTGCCCTATGTAGGAGAATTACAACTTCTGACTATCATTTTTCATTTGTTTGTTATTTCTCTTCCTCGTGTGCAGAACACTCCTCTATACTTACGTCGTTTTATACGTTAATATACTGCGCGGTCATTGCAGTTAAATGTACATATTCACGATTTGCGAGGGTGCCCTCTCAAGGCATTGGTTTCTGCCCTATGTAGGAGAATTACAACTTCTGACTATCATTTTTCATTTGTTTGTTATTTCTCTTCCTCGTGTGCAGAACACTCCTCTATACTTACGTCGTGTCTATACGTTAATATACTGCGCGGTCATTGCAGTTAAATGTACATATTCACGATTTGCGAGGGTGCCCTCTCAAGGCATTGGTTTCTGCCCTATGTAGGAGAATTACAACTTCTGACTATCATTTTTCATTTGTTTGTTATTTCTCTTCCTCGTGTGCAGAACACTCCTCTATATTTACGTCGTTTCTATACGTTAATATACTGCGCGGTCATTGCAGTTAAATGTACATATTCACGATTTGCGAGGGTGCCCTCTCAAGGCATTGGTTTCTGCCCTATGTAGGAGAATTACAACTTCTGACTATCATTTTTCATTTGTTTGTTATTTCTCTTCCTCGTGTGCAGAACACTCCTCTATACTTACGTCGTTTCTATACGTTAATATACTGCGCGGTCATTGCAGTTAAATGTACATATTCACGATTTGCGAGGGTGCCCTCTCAAGGCATTGGTTTCTGCCCTATGTAGGAGAATTACAACTTCTGACTATCATTTTTCATTTGTTTGTTATTTCTCTTCCTCGTGTGCAGAACACTCCTCTATACTTACGTCGTTTCTATACGTTAATATACTGCGCGGTCATTGCAGTTAAATGTACATATTCACGATTTGCGAGGGTGCCCTCTCAAGGCATTGGTTTCTGCCCTATGTAGGAGAATTACAACTTCTGACTATCATTTTTCATTTGTTTGTTATTTCTCTTCCTCGTGTGCAGAACACTCCTCTATACTTACGTCGTTTCTATACGTTAATATACTGCGCGGTCATTGCAGTTAAATGTACATATTCACGATTTGCGAGGGTGCCCTCTCAAGGCATTGGTTTCTGCCCTATGTAGGAGAATTACAACTTCTGACTATCATTTTTCATTTGTTTGTTATTTCTCTTCCTCGTGTGCAGAACACTCCTCTATACTTACGTCGTTTCTATACGTTAATATACTGCGCGCGTCATTGCAGTTAAATGTACATATTCACGATTTGCGAGGGTGCCCTCTCAAGGCATTGGTTTCTGCCCTATGTAGGAGAATTACAACTTCTGACTATCATTTTTCATTTGTTTGTTATTTCTCTTCCTCGTGTGCAGAACACTCCTCTATACTTACGTCGTTTCTATACGCATATATATATATATATATGACTGCTTAACTCGACTACAAATTCCGAAACTCCCTGGAAAGAAGAGTGAGCGATACACAGTAATATACATGTAGCGGTCAACTGAAGTTAACAGAGTCGATTGCAAGCAACCTATGCAATATTGCTATGTACCGTCAACATTAGCAAGCTCATCAAACCAAGCTCGAGAAAGATGACGTCATAACAAGCGAGCAAACGATGACGTCACAGCGCGGGACCCTCAAGACAAGCGTCGCAGCGCCTTCGCTCTCCGAATTCCAACCTCAGTGACCCACGAGCTACCAGCATGTAATCATCATTCGTGCAAGCCCCACTTGGGCTTTTTGTGTCATTCACCTATCTTTATATAAAGATTATCATTGCCGCGCGTTATTAATTGTCATATTGTAAGCATTAATTCAAGTGTACACATTACAGTATTTCCAATGTAAACAATCAACAATTCTGTCGCATTCATAAATCATTCCAATCAATTTATTTTGTTTTAAATAAAGGAAAAAAACTCAATCTATCAATGAACCTAATTAATAACTTAATTAATAGCATTACTTTGGTCTGAAAGATCTGGTGACCTCACCAAACATCAATTAATAACCATTATCAAATAACGATAATTACCATCATTCATTATGGTACCGATTTACGCATCAAACATGGCTACAAACTGGCCATTAAAATACATAATTATAAATTGGTAACAAAAATTGGTGACCGAAAGAATGACGCATGGGTTTTCAAGGAATCAGAAATAACTCTAGCCTCTTAGAAACAAAGGACGCGTAGGACGCGTCTCAAGAAAGCCCGCGAAACTCCGGGTCTCAGATCAGGGGTTATATAAGCGAGGGTCCAATGGTACACTTCCTCACTCGCTCACTCTCACTCGCTCACTTCGTCTCTCAGCAGTCATCACTTCTCGTCTTGTTTGAGAATGGCAGGGAAATATTCCTTTGGCTGTTCTTTTACTGTTTTTCTGTCTGTTTCTTCTTTTTCACTACATACATATGGAAAATACAAAAGGGTATGTGTCCCAAACTTTAGAAATTAAATAAAAACAAACTCGAATGAGAGAAAACGAAGATTCTATACCGTCTCAATTGCGGTGGGACAGGCCTTGAAAACAAAGATAGGAAATATGTCTCAAAAAACTCTTTTAACGTGTTATCGAAAGAACTGAGGAACCTCCAGCACGTTAACTTCAATAATTTCTCGAACCAACTAGACAAGCTCTTGTGCAAAGTCCCTGACCAACAACGCGTAGCTGACTACGAGGGCAGGAGAAGAATGGAAACCAACTCTCTACTCCACCAAATCCCGCAATTGAAGCGCGATGCTGCAGTGGGGTATACCCTTTAGAAGATAGGCTACACCCATGTGAACCCTAAAAACTGCATTATTAAGGGTAGTGTTTCAGTTCGGCAGAAAACTCGCAACTGGGATAAATTCGTATGCATCTTTCAATGACTCAATGAGAAGCAAATATTCATAATAATAATCTTTAAAATCTTCGTCATATAAATTTCGACTAATAATTTTTTTAAAAACGTTCTTTACCGATTTTTTCATGAGGACCGATAAAAAACCGGCAAAAAATGGCAAAATAAATTTAATTGCGGGAAAAGGCTTTTCGCTTTACTTTTCAGGTCTAGACTTTCTGTTCGTTTTCCTTTTTCGGGGGAGACGGGATACCCCGTACGGGAGGATTCTAGGGGTTTGCAGGGGTTAGGGGTTGAGGGGTGTTTGCTTAGTGGGATGAAGGATGAAGATTTAGTGGGAAGCTGTCAGGTAAAAGGTTTCTCTTTTAAGTTTTCGGGAAGAGACGGAAGGGAACATTATTAAGATTTCATAGCGGTTCATCGGTAGAATATATATATATATATATATATATATATATATATATATATATATATATATATATATATATATATATATATATATATATATATGTGTGTGTGTGTGTGTGTGTGTGTCTCAAATCTATATACAGATGTAAAGAGGCTGTATGATGTAAAATACATATATTTGGATTCTAGTCCTCGTCACGTATTTGGAATTCAACGGGTGTCTGTTTGGAATAAATTTTCTAGATTTATAATAAGAGCTAGTCATTTCTTGGAATGGAAATATTCCCCTCGAGAATAGTTTTATTCTTCTACCAACATTAGTGATTATTCTCCCAGTACTGGGCTTTATTTTCATTTGGTTTTTAAGAGGAGAGTGAGAGCCTATTCCTGTAGCGTTGGACTCACCGTTTTTACCAGAACTTCGTATAATTAAGTTTTATCTGAGGCAGAATAGATTTTGCGTGAAATCCAATTCTCAAATGGAATTATGGATAAGTATAGACTGCTTTATGTAATGATATGCATTCATTTCGGCACCTGCAGATAGATTGCCATCTATCGACGCAGGAACAAAATTCTCGAATTTGTAATGATATACATTCATTTCGGCACCTGCAGATAGATTGTCATCTATCGACGCAGGAAGAAAATTCTCGAATTTCCTGAATTTAAATAAAAAATTTAATATTCTGTTCGTTGTTTCCGTAAGATTATTTTAGCTTTCTTACGTTTAGGTTAAAAACGAAACATGTTAAACATCGAAACAGTTTGTAGACTGTTAAAGTTGGTTCGTGTATGCAGTTGGAGGCTCATGATATACGACAACTGTTCATTTGTGGTCGTCTGACAGGACTGTCAGACTGTCCTGAAAGTAAGATGCAAGTGGCTCAAAATATTTCTTACAAAACGGACATTCCATTGCATCATCGTAAATTTTCGTTGGCGTGCGTTGATGCTGGAGTCCCTCCCATCTCTCCACCACCAATGTTCTATTCTGACATTAACCTAGGTCCTAACATCTAGACGCCTGGCATGCAACCCGTTGGTGGTAGTTTGAGCATATGGTATTTCACTGCCGTGGCACTGGTATTAGATTCTGCATCCAGCGTTAAATTCGTGTTCTTTCACGACACTCGCATGATATTTAAGTTAAAGGGACGTTGAAACAACAAAACATACCTCCTTTTAATAATATTTACAGAAATAAACAGAAAAAGAAAAACTCTCTCCTTTCCAGTTTATATAAAATCAAAAGTACAGTAATTTAAGAACGAAATTCAAGTTCATAGAGATTTTCCACTTTGAACGCCTACAATGACCCACTTTCTTCTTGAATGAGACGCGCCTCACCGTAGAGCAACTGGCTGAGTAGCTTCCTTCAAGTAGATCCCTGCAGCTAAAAATATTAAGATCATTTCCTCCTCTCACCAATTGTAGCATGTCAAAATAGGTGTGGTGTGTAAGGAAGTGGATCGGGTGGATTTTAGCATGAAATCTGGTGTATGGCAAAATAGATTTGGGGCATGACACAAAGTAAACAAAATTTCCTTCATTCTACCATGGGAGTGAGTGTTGTGTCGCTGAGTTGGAAATGCTGTTTGGGCATATTATAAGGTAGAATCAGTGGAGGCACTGAACATCTTGTCGGTTTGCCAGTTACTCCAGCTTGAATGGGTGTAGAGGACAGAAGGGTTCACTGATGGACAAGTGAGAAATAGCCAGACAAGAGGAATTCTTAGTGGGTACTGGGAAAGATTGCATGCTGGCACAAGTACAAAGTTCCAGTCAAGAGCATTGGAGGCTTCTCTGGAGTATCTGCAAGTAGAACAATCCGTTTCAATTGGTGGTTGCCCACTGAAAGAAAACTAATTTCTCTGGAGACTAAGCACATGGGCTTGAGGTGCAGAAATAAGGTTTATTAATTCAGTGTGGCATTCAAAAAGAGTTTCTGGTAAAAAAAGGTTAAGCATAAATGAAATAGTTACAACTGGCGTTAACATTGGCATGGCCCTGCATGATGATGCGAGCCCAATAGTGTATTTTTAGACCCTGGTGATGGGCACATGATAATTATATGGAGTATTGCAGTTCAAGGTTAATTAATTATAGTCCTCAAATCTATTTCATTGGTCTGTGTCAGTCTGTTAAGAAATTGTGTACACATTTAATACGGTATAATCGCAGGAATAATATTGTTAAGTTAAGTTAGGTATTGAGTTCTAATTGCTGAATTGTAGGTACTAATCATCATTAACATTTTCCGCTGTAATAAATTGAGTAATTTTGTGCCAACTAATTGAGTTAAATTTGAATGTGGGAGTAAAATTGAGTCATAAGAAAATCATTCCCAAAGTAAAAATTAAAGGATTGGCAAGCTTGTGTAATATTGTCTTGTTAGTATTAAAGTGTTCTGTTATACAAATTTATTTTTTCATTTGGATATTATTAGCCTGGGGTAGCATTGAGAAGTCACATCAGCTCTATGGGATCACAATTCTAGTTGGTTGGAACAGCATAGTCATAAATCTGTGACACCAATTATATTAAATTTCTACGTACAATTAATAACAATACCTATACTTCGTTTAGTTTCAGTGCCTCCCTTTCATAAATAATAATAATAATAATAATAATAATACTGTTGATTGCAATACAACTATGACGCAATATATGAAAAACGGCAAGGATACTGATCACGTGACACCACGTGATATGGCGAGATCTAATTACGAAGTCGAATTAAGTCCCAAATTAAAGAACTTTCAAATATTTTATATATTAAACAGTGAGATTTTAGGGATCACATTAACATGTTGCTTTCCAAAGCATTCGGGAAGCAATATGTTAAAGTGATATACACTGGGAAGCAATATGTTAAAGAGAGGTTCCTGGGAAGCAATATGTTAAAGAGAGGTTCCTGGGAAGCAATATGTTAAAATGATCCGATTTTAGTATACAGTTTATAAATAACATCGAAATAATTTGACGTTTTTACGTTCCTAACATTTTTGCTAAGTGCACACACACACACATACAAACTCCGATGTGATTGTCAACTACAAAAGTTTTAACTGAAGTCAGCCAAGAATATTGACCATGTTTCCTTGATGCAAAATTTCATTCTTGGAAAACAAGATATTTCTTAGCCCTTTATGAAGTCGGGGAAAAAGCTGTTCAATATTAGTTAGCTATTTTCTCATTCTCTTTATATCTTCAGTGTATGTCACGCGCAACAAAATATTTTTTCTATTTAAAGGGTGCCCATTTTACTATGACAAGGCTATATATATGCTTGGTTGTGCACTGTAGATTACACAAGGGCCACTCAATATATTTTGGCCCACCTTTTTTTTTTTTTCTTTCCAAGTTTCCTTGTAAGTTTCAGAAATTTTGTACACAAGTAGCTACATACTTTTTTTACAAGTTTTTATTTTTCCAGATAGTCTCCATCCTTTTCTACGGCTTTCCTCCACCTCGAAACAAGGGCCTTTATTCCTTGCTCGTAAAAGTCCGCTGGCTTCCGCTGGAGCCATCTCTTAACCTCCTCAACAACCTCATCGTCACTCTGAAACTTTCTTCCACGAAGAGCATCCTTCATTGGCCCAAACAAATGGAAGTCTGAAGGTGCCAGATCCGGGCTGTATGGAGGGTGGGGTAAAACAGTCAAGCGCATTTTTGTGATGGCCTCTCTTGTTTGCAAACTGTTGTGTGGTTTTGCTTTATCGTGCAAAAGAAGGACGTATTCCAGTTTTCTCTCCGGTCGAACTCCGGTCTCTGTAGGGTAGCAATATATGCCTCTGAGTTGATTATTTGTCCTTTCTTCATAATGTCCACCAGAATCACCCTCACCCCTTTCATGTCCCAGAAGATGGTGGCCATAACCTTTCCTGCAGAGGGAGCCATTTTTAACTTTTTCTTGCGTCATCCCCTTCTGTCTCGTATCGAACCAACGACTCAGAAGCAATTTCTTTTCTTTAGGCTTTGTGATCTTCAGTCAGTTCGCGAGGAACAAACCGTGAACACACTTTTGAGTATCCCAGTTGCTGAATTATCGTATTCACACTTCCTTCACTAATTCCTAGCTCCAGTGATAACTCCTTGTATGTGACGCGCCGATTTGATCGAATGATGCTATTAGCATGTTGCACAGTGTGAGATGTCACAGCCGATGCCGGGCGACCGCTGCCTGGCTCATCATCGAGGCTGGCTTTCCCTCTCTCCAATGATCTCACGTTTGGACCAGCGTCCAACTGTGCTTCGATCAACAACAGCATCTCCGTAAACATTTCGTAGACGTTTGTGAATATTTCCAACTGTTTCCTTCTCTGCGGTTAAGAACTCGATAACAGCTCTCTGTTTATGACGCACATCACTGTCAGACGCCATTTTCGAAACTGCGTCAACCATCGGTTTTATACAAGGGCGTTTAAAAGCGGTTTATACAAGGAGGGGAGGTTGAAACTGGAAAAATCCAGTTATGTGAAGCGAAAAAAGTTCAAACTTACGACCCAAAAGACATTTCAGCCCCATGGCCTATTATTAGGTAAGAAAAAAGGGTTGGGAAAAATACAGGGTGTCCCGAAACGTATGGCCTAAAAATAAACTTTTACAATTTTTTTATTATAAATGATAGAGTTAAAAAACAATGATAAAAACAGGCATGAATGCTTTAAGTTATATTTAATATAGTTATTAAGCCTCCACATGATGTCCACCGTTCACAACAACTAGTCTAATTTTACGTTCAAATTCTAAAAAAGCTGAACGTATGAAATCTGGTGTAAGTGATGCGCATACCGTATGTCATAAAAAGGCGCTTAGCAACAAGGTGTTTAGCTTAACTTAGCCTAGCTCCTTAGCTTAACACATCAAATAGCCTCGTACTGTGTAGTTGATGCCGGAAGTTAAGGGCCGTAAACTGTTTAAATGATGAATTTTGAAATCAGTGAGTAATTTCCCTGTCAGAAATTTAAGATTTCTTAATTTTTATAAATTGGGGTCCTCAAAAAAATGTTAAGTCCCGAAGAAAAAGCCATATTGGTAAAAAAAATTGATCAGAGTAGCTCTATTATCAAAGCACAAAGACGATTTCGACATGAATTTAACAAACCCGCACCTGATAGTCGTAGCATAAGAAGATGGATAAGAAATTTTGAGAGTACAGGATCTGTTACTAAATGTTATCATGTGGGAAGGCCAAGTACAACAGGGGATAGATTACACTGCGTTCGTGAAACATTTTTGAAAAATTCAAAGCAGTCAATTCGACGCGCATCTCTCGAACTAAACATCCCACGTTCCTCATTACACAGAATTCTTCGTAAAAATTTAAGCTTTAAATGTTACGGATCAAGTAAAGATAAGCACCCCCAGCCTTCTTTAATTAGCCTTATAAGGCTAACTAACGAAAATATCACGACCTAACCTAACCAATCGTCAAGGGCGTACAGTTGACTTAACGATTGGTTAGGTTAGGTCGTGATATTTTCGTTAGTTAGCCTTATAAGGCTAATTAAAGAAGGCTGGGGGTGCTTATCTTTACTTGATCCAATGTTACAAACTCCAAGTTGTACAACAATTTCTCGAAGAAGATTATGCAACCAGAGTTGATTCATGCAATGAACTCGTTCAACTAATAGATGGAGATGAAAATTATCTAAATAAAATGATATTTAATGACGAAGCTACATTTCATACATCAGGAAAAATCAACCGACATAACTGTAGAATCTGGGGAGAAACAAATCCACATGAGTTCTACGAGCATGAACGAGGTTCCCCTAAAGTGAATGTTTGGTGTGGTATGTCACGTTCACGAATATACGGTCCATATTTCTTTGAAGATAAGTCTGTCACAGGTAGTTCGTATTTAGAAATGCTACGAACGTTTTTGGTGCCACAATTGCAAGAAACACCAGAATTGCTTCAGAGCGCAATCTTTCAACAGGATGGCGCCCCTCCTCACTTTTCTCGCGACGTCAAAGCATTCCTAAATGCCACCTTTCCAAACCGTTGGATCGGTAGAGGGGCATGGCCACCTCGGTCTCCCGATTTGACGCCATTAGAATTTTTCTTTGGGGATACGTTAAATGTAAAGTTTATTACAATAAACCAAAAAATGTAGAAGAAATGAAGGATCGTATTCGCGAAGTAATTGCATCACTTACACCAGATTTCATACGTACAGCTTTTTTAAAATTTGAACGTAGAATTAAACTAGATGCTGTGAACGGTGGATATCATGTGGAGGTTTACTAACTATATTAAATAAAACTTAAAGCATTCATGCCTGTTTTTATCATTGTTCTTCAACTCTCATTTATAATAAAAAAATTGTAAAAGTTTATTTTTAGGCCATACCTTTTGGGACACCCTGTATATTCAATGCCCCTAGTGTGTATAAATATATATATATATATAAAATTACACCAATCCGTAAGGAAAAAAAATATATAATTAATTATAAAACAGTGTTTACAAAGCTAATTAATTTCGGCTGGTCATAACCAAGCCCTTTTCAAAGTCATAAACTAATTAAAATATCTAAAAAAGTTATGAAACTTCCGTCCAGCGGAAGAGCTAAGGTTAAAATGATTGTGTGAAGGCATACACACGGACAGAGAGATGGTAGCTGTCGTACGTCTGGCAGTTGGCAAAGGCCAACTATTGCCCAGATTTCAAACCTTCGAGATTAGAACGCTATAAGTAAAAATCAATCCTGTACATCTGGTCACGACCCGAAATTGCCCTAAAATATTTTAAAATGTTAAAAATAAAGCTATCCATACTGTAGGACAACTTAATATAGGAAATGGTGCTTTCTGCCAAAACACAAAATCCTTGTATATGTGCAATAGTTTGCCTTTGCCAACTGCCAGACGTACGACAGCTACTATCTCTCTGTCCGTGTATATGCCATCACACAGTCATTCCAACCTTAGCTCTTCCGCTGGACGGAAGTTTTATAACTTTTTTAGATATTTTAATTAGTTTATGGCTTTGAAAAGGGCTTGGTTGTGACCAGCCAAAATTAATTAGCCTTTTCAAACACTGTTTTATAATTAATTTTATATTTTTTTCCTTGCGGGTGGTGTAATTTCATATTGTTGTGGTTATTGCAATTAAAGTTATATATATATACACACTGTGTGTATATATATAATATATATAATATATATATATGATGCAAACCACCAATTTTTCATTGTGGGTTTCCTTCATTCATTCATTTCACGTGTTTAACTGTGAAATTCGTCCCATATACGTATATATTATATATATATATATACTGTGTGTGTGTGTATATATATATATATATATAATGTGATAATGTCAGACCAACAAAGACCCTAGGATCCACTCATGGCTGATCTACCTAACTGATCTACCCAATCTAGCAACATATGCATCTAATCGATCTTTAAACATGTTTATAGACGTACTACTAATTACTTCTACCTGCAAACTATTCCAGCTATTTACTACTCTATGCGTAAAAAAGTTTTTGACAACTGCTGTCTCGAACCTTCTACCTGTCAACTTATACCCGTTATTTCTAGTCCTATTATATTGAGATATTTCGAAAAAACTATCTATCTACGTTACCGAACCCATTCATAATTTTAAAAACCTGGATTAGATCACCCCTTAGCCTCCTAGTCTCGAGTGTAGTCAATTTTAACTCCTTAAGCCTGTCCTCGTACGACTTCCACCTAAGCGACGGAATCATCTTAGTTGCTCGTCTTTGAACTCTTTCGATTTTGTCTATATCTTTTCGCATATACGGATTCCAAAATTGGATCACGTACTCCAAATGGGGTCTAACTAATGATTTATAAAGAGGAACAATAATATCACGCGATTTGTACTCAAAATTCCGAGCTATAAAACCTAACACTTTGTTCACTTTGTTGACCGCTGCTGTACTTTGTTTCGCTACTTTTAAATCACCAGTGACGATAACTCCTAAATCTTTTTCCTGCTCTACGCTTGCTAACTCCTTCCCTGACAATACGCAAAATTACTTTTACGCGAACCTATATGTAAAATTTTGCACTTATCAACGTTAAATCTCATTTGCCATGTAACTGACCAATCAACGATTTTATTCAGATCTTCCTGGATTTTACCTCTATCTTCGTCATTAATCGCCCTACCACCCAACTTCGTTTCGTCCGCAAACTTTGAAACTGTACTGAATAGGCCGACATCTAAATCGTTAATATATATAAGAAAAAGCAAGGGGCCCAATACAGAACCCTGAGGAACGCCGCTCGCTACATTAGCCCAAGGCGACTCCGCTCCATCAACGACCACCTTCTGTTTCCTACCTCGCAACCACTTTTATCCAATTTATTATTACACCCCTGATTCCATGAGCCTTAGTTTTTTTCAATGAGTCGTTTGTGCGGTACGGTGTCAAACGCTTTTTGGAAATCTAAATACACTACATCAACCGCCCGATGACTATCGTAAACTTCAACCACGCTTTGAAAAAATTCTAAAAGATTATTTAAGCAAGATTTGTTTCGCCTAAAACCTTGCTGAGTATTTCTAACCAAGTTATGCAATTCTAAGTGTTCGACTATACGATCCCTAATTATTGATTCCAGTAGCTTACCTACAAGAGACGTTAAACTGATTGGCCTATAATTTCCCGCCGCACTTTTATCGCCTTTCTTAAAGATAGGCGTTACATTTGCTAACTTGAAATTATCTGGTACGCACCCCTCAGAAATAGACGCATTAAAAATCTTTGTTAGCCGCACAACAATGCTTTCTTTTAATTCTTTAAGTTGTATGGGATATATGGAATGCGGCTCCGGTGAATTACGAATTTTCATTTTATCAATATAGCGCATTACCTCCCTTTCACTAACCACAATATTATCCAAAGTGTTACCATTATCAAAAGATATTATGTCTATGACCGTAGGGATATTCGTTACCTCTTCTATTGTAAAAAGTGACGTAAAAAATTCGTTTAGGAAGGTAGACATTTGCTTGTTTTGAGAAATAGATCTTAAAATTTTTCAACGGCCCCAAGACACTTTTTACTGGATTCCTATTGTTGGCGTATTGAAAGAATCGCTTGGGGTTTTCTTTGCCGTCACGAGCTATGGAGATTTCAAATTCGCGTTTGGACTTTTTTATTACATTTTTCGCTTCATGACTTAGAGATATGTAGTTGTTTCGTAACCACAGATTGTCTTTACCACACTTATGTAGCCTATAAGCCCTATCTCTTCTCTTTATAATATCTCCTACTCTAGAAGTAAACCACAAGGGCTTGTTGTTTACTTTTGCGTTGGAGATCCCCATTACGTTTTCCCAATTGACGTGTGACAATTCATTTCGAAATTTACAAAAGTCTGCGTGCTGGAAGTTAGGAATTTTAGTCGAGTTAGTTGGTTTCGAGTGACTTACTGAGAGGACAAACTCTACCATATTGTGATCGCTATTGCTTAACGGTTCTATTACTTGAAGATCAGTCATTAGCCTATCATCCGTAGTTATTACTAAATCTAAAATACTGTCCAACCTCGTAGGTTCTCCAACCTTTTGAATAAGAAAGCTATCCTCGAGAAAATCAAATAACGATTGCCTTCCGCGTCTCCCTGCATTGTATCGTAATTCATGTTGACGCAATTAAAGTCACCCATAACTAAGGCCTGCTCACTACCTATTATTCTCTTTAGTTCACGATATAACGCTTCGTCCGTATCAGCTGTTTGATTAGGGGGCCTATATATAACCGCAACAACAAGTTTGAAATCGTTCAATTTAAGTTCTGCTATAGTCGAATCTATCGGTTCTGGAATATACAACATAACACCGCCTCCTCGCCTACCTATTCTGTTTTTAACAAAAAATCTATAACCTTTAATTTGATATTCCCCTACAAAATCACGTGTTTCAGTGTTAAGCCACGATTCATTTATCGCAATTAAATCAGTCTTTACAAGCAATTAAAGAAAAAAATTCGTTTATTTTATTTCGTAGGCTACGAGCATTTAAGGATAGAACCTTCAAATTGTTTGTAATTACGATACCTTCGCGAACGCAAGGGAAATTTGAGGAAATTACGCAGGGACCGTTCGAGTTACGGCAGCCTGAAAAGAAGAGACAGTATTATGAAATAGACTTCTTAAACGCGCAGCTCCAACGTCATTAAGATGAAGTCCATCTCCGAGGAACAAGTCCCTCCTGCCGTAGAAACTGTTCCAAAAATTCGCAAAAGGCACTCCTTCCTGTTGGCAAAGAGACTTTAGGTTATTGTTGATATAGGTCGCCTTGCTGTAGAAATTGCTACGTTGGATAATTCGAGGAACTATACCTGATAAACCAATCTTATTAGTTTTTTCCTTTAGTCGCTCCAGTAAGTCCCTGTACCTAGCCAGCAGCTCTTCTGATCTAGAATTTAAAACGTTATTAGTACCGACATGAATAACATAAGTTGTGTCCTCAGAGGTTCCGTCTGTAAAATATTCAACACTATTAGTTATATCCTCCACCCTTGCACCAGGGTAGCAGTAACGGCCCCTACGACGAGGGTTTCTCCCACAGAATTCCTCGAGCTGCCCTCGAACAATGGAATCGCCAACGAGTCGTATTTCCGGTTCAACAGCATCTTCGAAACCTAAAACAGAAAACTTATTGTTTGTTATTACTGGTAGACAAGTCTTAGGTTTTCTCAATGGGGCTCCATTACGCACTCCATATACTGTGTATATATATACTGTATATATATTTATATATATATAACTTGG
Source organism: Bathynomus jamesi (assembly GCA_023014485.1). NCBI lineage: Eukaryota > Metazoa > Arthropoda > Malacostraca > Isopoda > Cirolanidae > Bathynomus > Bathynomus jamesi. The sequence continues at coordinate 561,905 of JAJOZX010000855.1, read as the reverse complement.
AAATGCGTCTCAGTGGTGTAGTGGTTAGCGTCGCTGACTATGAATCCATCGGCCCGGGGTTCGAAGCCCGGTGACGGCAGCCGGCGCGCAGCAAAACCCAGCTGTTCATCCTTCCACACAATAAAGAAAGTGGTTGGTAGGTAAATGGGTACCTTGGGTGGACTAGTGGTTAAGACTCTCGGCTGCTGGTGGGGCGTGGTTCTGAGGTTCTGATTCCACATTCATTAAACTGTAGGTCTAAGGTGGAGTGAAAAACTTGACCTTCGTCATAATGAACAATTCGGACAGAAACTAACCAAAGGTTATATATATATATATACACATATATGATACATATATATATATATATACATATATGATGCACATAGACCGTGCATGGAACAGGGAACTCTTCTGGGAAAATTAAATCCACTATAGTCCGAATAAGTAATGGTAAATAACAAACACTATAGTTTTTTCTTTTTCATGATATTAGCCCGACGTGGGCAACGCAACGGGTCACTCGCAAAGAGGCCCAAAAAATATAGCTTCCCTCACTAGCTGTCTGCAAAGCAGATAGGATCCAGCTTTGGGACAGAATCTAGGGGTTACAGCTACACCTCGCCTATTATATTCAGAACCTCAATACAAGCAAAAGACTCGTTGCATTTCATTCACGTCGGATTGAATACATCAAAGAAAAACGGGTAAATATTGTATTTTTAGCCAAAAACCAAAACTTTAATTTCAACTGGCAAAATGGGAACTGGCAACTGGCAAACTACTAGATTCCAGATAGCTGGTGAGGGAAGCTATATGTTTGGAGCCTCTTTGCACGTGACCCGTTGCCCACGTCGGGCTAACATCAGGAAAAAGGAAAAACTATAGTGTTTGTCATTTACCATTACTTATTCGGACTATAGTGGATTTAATTTTCCCAGAAGAGTTCCTTGTTTCATGCACGGTCTGTGTGTATCATGAAAAAACCTCAGTTGACCACACTTAAGAAGTATATGAAAAAATTCCAACACTTGAAATAAAAGTGATCCCTCGAGATCACAGTCCGTTATAAAACAGATTTAAAACATTAAAAGAATAGAAGCATAAAAACGTTTGAATAGGTAATGGCAGCGTTTAATTTGAATCTCTCGAGTAAAAAAATGGCAACGGGAGTCTCAAAGATTTCCTCGAGTACGAGAGCATTAACACCGTTAAACGCTTCAAGACGCGAAAGTATTTCGTCGGTCGTTCAAACATACGGCAGGATGTGTTACGCAACTCCTACTCAGGAGGTCTTGGGTTCAAATCCTGTTGGGGTATTTTTTGTTTCATATATGAAAACGAAAATGAAAAGGTTTATTGTCCATATGACAGATATTAATAGTACAATGTCAGTTCACATACTAAAGATAGAAATATATACAATTAATTAAAAATAATACAGCAATGTCGAAGTTTAGTGGAGCTACAGACAGATGCTTTCGTACCATGAATTCCATCCTTAGAAGACAAACTGCAGGGCACATGGATAGCTTGGATAATCGTGTTGGCTGATTTTTTAATTATTTGCATTAAAATGTATTGAGCACGAGTAGTATGGGCGCAAAATGGGAGTGCAGGAATGTTGATCAATGTTGCAAGGGGTTATACAATGAAGGGGAGGGGGTTATGCAACAAATCAATGCTGCAGAGGGGAAGGGGTTATGCAGCAAGTTAATGCTGCAAAGGGGGAGGGATCTTCGGGGGGAGAAGGGAGGATGACCTCCCCCCAAAGGGGTAGCCTTAACCTAAGAGAGGGAGAGAAAGGAGAAGGAAGAGGGGTGTTCGCCTGCCTCCAGCCTGATGCATAATGAGAGTTCATCTGAGCGCCCGCTGTCTTATATGGTGTAAATCCACCAGTTGGCTTAATCTGCCAGTTGGCTAGAAGGCGTAACTGGCTTGTTCAGGTGTACATTATTAGGGTTGAGTTGCCAGATTGCGCTATTTATTTAATTAATGCATATATTCTTGACAGTTGGTTTAGAAATCCGCTAGTTGGTATAATCCGCCAGTTGGCATAATCCGACAATTGGCTTAACCCGCCAGTTGACTTAGAAGACCTAGAAGGCAGGTGTATGTGTATATATTAATTAACTTTTCAGCTGCCAGATTGCGCTATTCAGATATTCTTGACAGTTGGCTTAGAAATCCGTCAGTCGGTTTAGAAGGCGTAACCAGCTATTTGGTGTACATATAATTAAATAATAATATCGTTTACAACCAAAATAATTAAATAAAACACCATTACATCATTCTGTTTATTTAGACGAATTACTGGAATCAATTTCATGAAATATATAGAAAATAAATATACAATCCTATACAAATGAGGAATACATGCAATAAAAAATAATAATAGTATAAGAAATACGAACGAGGAATATATATATAATAAAAAATACAATAAAAAATAATATAATACAAAAAGGTGAATATAACCATGAATATAGCAGTACAGGAGAAATATATATATATATATATATATATTATATATACTGTATATACACACACAATTATATTAAATAATTAAATTTATTGAAAATAAATACATACATTTTATTTTCTACTGCACTTAACTAAAATAAAAAATAATGTAATAAATAAAAAATGATGGAGTATAACCATCAATATAGCAGTACAGGAGAAATACTGTATGTAAATATACATATATATATATATACAGTATATACATATATATATATATATATTATATATATATAATATATATTAGGGTGGCCCTTAGTTGTATGTGATTTTCTGAAATTAAATATTTTTCATCTCCCAACCTCCAAAGTTTTTCTAATCCATGTAGAAATGCTCTGTCTAAATTTTCAGCTCAATCAGACAATATTAAGATGGCCCCCAAAGGCCCTAAAGTTTCAGATTTTAACAATATTTATATTTTTTCATATAAAACCGTTTTTATCTTCTTTACAGTGTTTTATTCGAAAGAAATATAGAATATGATCGAAAGAGAATTCAATTTACAATAAATTTAGTTATAACCATTATTTACTTAAAACCAAAATTGGACGAGATATTCACGGAAACTGAAAAGTATCATAAGTGCGTAAAAAAAACTCTTCTGGAAGGTTCTAGAAAGTTCTGCGCCTGCGGCCTATATAAGCGGCGTAATTATTTGTTGTAAATAAAATTCACTTTCGATTATGCTTTGTGATTATTTTCCCAAACAAAGTTTGCAAATGAATTATAAAGGTTTTATATTAGAAATACCAATTATCGGTGAATTTTGAAACTTTAGGGCCTTTGGGGGGCCATCTTAATATAGCCCAATTGAGCTCAAATTTTGCACAGAGCACTTTTTTATATATTGGAAGAAGATTAGGGGTTGGGAGCAAGTAATTTCAAAAGTTGAAAAATAAGGGCCACCCTAATATATATATATATATATATATATATATATATATATATATATATATATATATATATATGTGTGTATATATGTATATACATATATATATATATATATATATATATATATACACACAATTATGTTAAATAATTAAATATATTGAAAATAAATATACATCAAAATACATTCACTTTGTTATATTTGTTCAACTGCGCAAAACACTAAACTCACAAGTAATCGAGTCTACAGTCACATCATTATTGCTTTGCACTACGCAGTAAACACGGCTTAATATTATTTCACCGCTCAAGTTATAAGGATACCTATACTCTATGTAAATGGCCTTCAAATCGTTCAATACTATTTTTGTGCCCACTTTACATTCGGTTGGCAAGTTATCTTTAAATACGACTAGAATACAATCAAAAGCACGCACAAAGAGGTCATCGTTAGCCACAACATCATTATTAAATACAAGTTTATAAACACTCCTTTCCAATCGAGGGTTTAATGTTACCGACCCCGAGCTTTTCAATCGTGAACTCTTCACACTGCATAGCGGCAGTTGAAATAATCTTCTAAGTCGTTACGACAGCTGCTCATTATATAAAGTAATAGTTCTTCAGAGTGAACGGTATAGGTGAGCTCTGCCCTGTACCGCTCAAGTGCTTTGTACCAAAGTTCATGATATTTCATGAACCTAAACCTTTTAAATGAGCATTCAGCTCTAGACCATTCTCGCCTTGTTTAGTCTTACACTCGGTAAACCCATCGAGCAGAGGGGTGTATGCGTATTCAAGAACCGTATCAAAATAAAGCATATCCGTAATACGCGAGTCTAATGTAGGTTTCAGCTTGCGGAATCCGACGATTTCAAACATTCTGTCGAGGATGCAACGGTTTCGCGTAGGGACAAGAACGTTATTATCAGATGCATTATTCCACATCAGTTGTATATCAATGCATGGCTGATCGTTATTTATACACAAAGTACAAACAACGGCATATGAAGGGGTATCACTAATCTGCTCTCTTCCTGTACCTACATTTGCAGGAATTTTATAACGATCCTCACTCCACTTCTCAACTACTACGAAGATTCTATACATCTCCTCAACATTTAAATAAACAACATTCCGTTTGTTTGTTTGTCTACAAATCGTTTCCAATACATAGTTAATGGCATCGGTTTTACGCTTGAACACACGCAACGACTTCGTCACGGACAAATCGTACACGGCATTGAGAATGCTTCTCAAAGGAAGTTCCATCGTATTCGAGATGACTATGAGCCACATGCAACGGATCGGCTCGACGGGAGGAGTGAATCACACCATAAGCTGGTGAAACGTGTACGACGTTGTTCGAATACTTGTATCCCATTATATTGGGTAGGTATTTTGAGAAATTTTCCGATACATGAAGCAATACTAGTTTTAATGTTTTATCACTCCCACTCCCCAGAATACGCACCAGATATTTTTGCATTGGGGGATTTTCACAAACTAAACACATTTCATTCACTCCGGCGCACTATTTCAGAGAAACATATGACCATATTTTTCCTTTTTGCTTAGCATGCGATACTCATCTCTAAATTCTGTTAAATACTCACGCAGACCTTTAGCCACAACCTCACTACAAACGTCATGATATATATTAATGTAGGCGTAAAAATACTTAAGATTCTCCATGATGACAAGATTTACATTCTCAGTCGCAGGGTACGAGTACTCGGTATGATGCAACATGACATAATATCGCTTGTCGCACCACTCATCAACAAGACTCACTAACCATATCCGTTGCTTCTCTTCTGCACATGTTGTTTCTTCTACTTCACGGTATATGTAAGTTTCTACAAAGTTTGGTCCTAACACATTGTTCAATACATCACTTGTACCACGAAATCCTGCAATGCTCTCGCCAGAATAGCCAGAGAGTATTTGTACCTCTTTTTCCTTCGCACGATTCAATGTAGCCTTAAAAGTATCAAAGGAGGGTGGTATAGGGAGCCATTCAGTAACCTTATCTTCACACTTTACCGATGTCTAAAATATTTAGACAGTATGTTCAAAAATTCTTAAAATATACTCCCAACGGCATAACAGTTGTCAAAATATATTAAAAACCAAATAAAACCTATTAAAACAACCACAAATCAACGAAAATAAATAAATTCATATTCGATCATAATAATTATGTACTCTACTGAAAGTCTATAAATCCATAATATTAAATAACTGATAACACTGGTATGCATATGAAATTGTTTTGTCTGCTGTGAGGGTTTTTTCAACTCATATTATATAATTCGACCATGCTGAATTCGAAAATGACATTGGTTTTCCTCAATCAGGTCAGGTTTTTTCTCTATTGGCCATTTATTATAAGTCCAATTTTATCCCCAAATTTATTGATTTTTTTAGCTTAAACACTGTAGATACGAGTAATATTATAAGAACACTCGTGAAAAATGAAAACATTGTGTGAATAAATACTTTTATTCATCCAATGAATATGGAAAAAAGTTTATTGAGGAAGGAATGAAGTTTTTTTGGCTTTTCCGTCTGTGTTTTTCTTCGGGCACGTCTCGCTTCAAACACCAGCAATAGTCCGCCAGCATATTGATATCCCAGTTTCCCTGGTACCTCTCTTCCATTATTTTGATATCTTGGTGAAATCGTTCACCCTGTTCCTCACTATAATCCCCGCAATTTTCAGGAAAATAGTCCAAGTGGGACCACAAAAAGTGCATTTTTATGGACATGCGCGACCCATGAGCTTTGAAAGCTTCCATCAAGTTTTCGACAACGGACTCGTATTCTGGACTTCTACGCTTGCCAAGAAAATCAGTGACAACTGATTTGAATGCCTGCCAGGCATTCTTCTCAGTTGGAGTCATTGCGTTTTCGAACTGAGTATCCTTGATCAAAGTTCGAATTTGAGGACCATCAAAAACCCCAGCATTTAGTTTAGCATCAGATATATGAGGAAATTTACTCTCGAGATATCGGAATGCTGAACCCTCCTTATTCATTGATTTGATGAAATTTTTCATCAAGCCCAGCTTAATATGAAGTGGTGGGAGCAAAATTTTTGTTGGTGGTACAAGGGGCACTGAAACGACATTATGCGACCCAGGTTCAAAATTCTCTCTGGATGCCCATTCACGCTGTGCATAGTGCTTCTCATCCGCTCGGCTATCCCATTTGCAGAGGAAACATGGGTATTTCGTGTATCCCCCTTGCATTCCCAATACAAATGCCACAATCTGAAAAAAAATGAAAATATTTAAAGAATTTAGAGAATTTGTTCTATCAGATAACAAAAATCTATGCATTGGACTGTATCACTTTTGTGGGGAAGTTAAGTGTTCTTATACGCTCTCAAATAACCTTTGGAAAAACAACATAGTCAATAGCAATAGTTTACTTATGATATTAGTATTACCTTCAAATCTCCACAGATCCTCCAGTTATGTTGGTCGTATACGAGAGCATCCAGTAAAATTTTCATGCGATCGTAGCTCTCAGTAAGTTGTACGGAATGTGCTACAGGGACTGATGCAACCCTATTCCCAATGTTGAGAAGTACTGCTTTTAAACTTCGTTTAGACGAGTCTATAAATAGCCTCCATTCTGATGCGTTATATGGCAGGCCCAAGGATTCGATTAGCCCCTCAACATTGCAGCAGTACACTAAGGAAGAGGTATTTTCGTGCACTGCAAAAAACTTGCGGAATTCTTCCTCTCGTTTCCTATACCAGGAGAATGCTGTTCCCGGAGCCAGCAAGTTGTCCTCTCGAAGTCGTGAGCCCAAGATCTCGGCAGCTAATTTGGAAAGTCCTAAATCCCTGGTAAGATCATTAAGTTTGGCCTGGTTGAGAGGCCTCGGCTCATTTGAAGCGGTATTTTGAGGTATATACGACTGGGACTGGTCATTGGCATTGGTCATTGATTCATCATCAGAATCATCGAAGTCCAGGGTTTGAGGTGGGTCGGTATTGAATTCCAGGACCATGGGGTACAGGTCTCATAGCAGAAGGAATGTCAGGGTATACAACAATGGTTTTTATTCTTCTTGTTAACTCCTGAAAATAGAAACACAGAAACATGGATATAAAACTTGCATATGAAATAGAAGAAGCATTCAGACAGTGGCGGCTCGTGAGGGAAGGCTGCGGTCTGTAAGATATGAAATAGGTCGATGGCGTCGGTATATTTTCTTTCTTTTTCATTCATATTGTCCCTTCGGGGACAATATGAATGAAAAAGAAAGAAAATATACAATCATTGTATATGTAAATGTAACTTGTATAACAATATATATGTGTAAATGTATTTTCTATAACAATGTGTATATGTAAATGTATGATTACAATTATGGTGAATATTATGCTATATATGGTGAATATTACATTGTGGTGAATATTATGTCAAGTTTCATACGAGGATTTCAAAATATTTAAGAAAAATAAATTTATAAGCCCACCTTGGAGGTTTGTCTTGCAGAAATAGCAATCTGTCACGTGATCCTTTCCTTCTCTCCAAATCATGGGAATTCCAAAAGGCAAAGATTTCGCTCTGCCTTTGCTCCATCTTCTCAAATTTTCAATGCACGTCTTGCAGCACATATGAGGGGCGAAATTTTTGTCCTGGTCCCCTAGCTTAATTCCAAAGTATGCTCTATACATTGTCTTCACAAATTTAGTGATTTGGGACTGGTTATTTGGCATGGTAACCGTCCCACATATGTAGCAGAATCTATTGGGATCATTTTTACACGCTCTATTCATTATGAAATATTTTATCTATATGCCTGAAAAGTAAAAAAAGATATTATACAAGTGAAACAAGTGATGATAGATGTTACTGTTCCAATTCCGCTTTGACAAAATCACGAAAAATTCTATTTTACTTATGAGGCCATAGCCGGATAACCTGAGCTGATTGAGAAAAACGGATTGCAGATTCGAAATCAGCAGGAAAAACTATAAGAATCACTTACAAAACCCTTGACAGCAAAATTGATGCATACCAGTGTAATATATGTGTATATACTGTTTCGTTTTTTTCCGAAATTGTATAAACAAACTATGAAGCTTCTAGAAGCGGAAGTCGTATGTTAGGTTAGGTTAGTTTCTTAGGAGTCTATACTCAGCTTTTGCTTTGTGAGGAAGTCTCCAGTTTTGCCCTGATTCAAAGTGTTCACTTAGGAAATTTATTTGCTTTTAGCTTTGATTTAAAGCTTTAGAAGTTTAGTTAAGTCTAAAATCTAAAATCTAGTGTCATTTTTTGTGCTTTATCTAAATTATTTTTCCTGTATAATAATTCAGTTTAGGAGTTACTGAATTGTTACGTTAGGCTAGTTTCTTAGGATCAAGTCATTGAGGACTGTAAGTAAGCAATACTTTAATTATTTGTTGGCCTTGTGTTTAAGGTAAGCACATTCTTGTATTAATCTAATCTGGTCAATACATTTAAATTTGATTATTATTTATCCAAGATTTATCTTGGAACAAAATCTATAACATTTTCTATAAGTACAATCCAAGCTTATTATCCCAAATTTTAAAACCTGTTAAGAAAGGTGCGACCTTTCATTTTGCTTGACCTATCATAGCATAACAATCATTCCTTATTTATCGTTTTTCTTTGCGTTTTTTATATTTTAAAGTACTAAAGAAAACTAACTTATTAATTAATTCTAAATATAAATCTACCCAACTTCAATCTAAATTAAACAAATTTATTTCTAATTATTTACTTAGTTATTTAACGCGTGGCTTGCTTTTACTATATCTAACCAATTAATTTAAATCTATCGAATCAAGAGATTAAGCTTGCCTTACGAGTTATTTAATTGTAAGTAAATATAATTAAACATTTGATCCACATTATACCAATTTAACTCGATAAAGGCGAGCAGGTCAAGAGTATTGGTTTAAAATTAAATTCATTAAACATAATTACCATCATTATTTTATTAATAGCGTCTAAGTTGTGAGAACCCTAAGTTTAAGGTTTAATTTAAACCAGTGGTTCTTAACCGGGGGGGCGCGCCCCCCTAGAAACAGGAATTTCTCTAATTGTATTTGTTATTCTCTTAACGAGAGCATGGGCTAATATTGAGAAGTTATTGAGAATGTTATTTTGATTGAAGGGGGGCGTGGAGGGAAGGACCAATTCCTAGAGGGGGCATGGTAGTAAAAAGGTTAAGAACCACTGATTTAAACAATACCTTGTCGAACCTGAGGTAAGGGTGGACGCGGGTAGCCGTAAAGATACCTTTTAGGCTGCTGAATTTTCCACAACCGAATACCACTTCATAAACGTCGAACACGCAATATTAAAGGTAGCCATTACTATTCTTCGTTTACGTGAGGAAATGCACGTCTGAGACCCAGGGCTTGCAGCGGTCAACTGAGCACGCAGGGAAGAGATATACCCAGGTAGTAGCAGGAAACTCGTGACCGATCATACAGGTGGGAGGAGCTTAGAACTCTCGCCTGTACAAACGCAAGGGAGAAAGTGAAACGCTAATTGAAATACGATTTATTTAATAAACGAAATATTCAAGGTATATATATTTACAAATACGTGTAATAAATAAACATATCGTTAACAATAGACATATCAAAGATTATGGTATCCAAAGGGTACGGTATCATAGGTACCAGGCACCTGGTAACGTTTCCTATAGGTGAGTAGTATAGCCGCAAAAGGGGAGAGTGCAAGAATTTTGCAAGTTATTATGTAATGTTGCAATGTTGCAAAGGGGGTGGGGGTTGTTGCAAAGGGGGGTGGGGGTGTTAAAAAAAGAAAAAAAAAAAAAAAAAAAATTCCCCCAAAGGGGGGATGCTGCAGGTGCAACAAGGAAAACTTGGAGGCGGCGTTATCCCCCAAGAGAAAGGAGAGAAAGGAGGAAAGAAACGAGGAGAGGTGTTCACCTGGCAGGAGCCAAGTGCATATTAAGACTTCAGCCGAGTAGGCGTTGTTTTATAGGCTCCTAATCAGCCAGCTGGCTTAGAAGGCGTAAATGGCTTGAGTTGCCAGATAGCGCCATGTATTCATTTAATTCTAATCGAAGACTGAGTTGCCAGATACCACTTTTTAGCGATACCATTGTATACATTATTATAGACTCCTAATCAGCCTGTTGGCTTAGAAGGCGTAAATGGCTTGAGTTGCCAGATACCACTTTTTAGCGATACCATTGTATACACTATTATAGACTCCTAATCAGCCAGTTGGCTTAGAAGGCGTAAATGCTTGAGTTGCCAGATACCACTTTTTAGCGATACATTGTATACATTATTATATTTCTTAAAAGTTGGTTTAGAATACCGGTAGTAGGTTTAGAGGCCGTAACATGATATAATTAAGTAAAACAACATTGCATCATTCTGTTTATTATAAATATATAGAAAATAAATATACATTTCAATAATAATTGAGGAATATGCATATAATCATAACAGTACAGGAAATATATACACACAATTATGGTGATATATATAAAATAAATATAGATTTCAAATAGAAATAAATATACATTTCAATAATAATAGAAATATGCATATAATCATAACAGTACAGGGGAAATATCACGCAAAATATATAAATACATTTCAATAATAATAGAATATGTATATAATCATAACAGTACAGGAGAAATATCACGCAAAATATATAAATACATTTCAATAATAATAGAAATATGCATATAATCATAACAGTACAGGAGAAATATCAAGCAAAATATATAAATACATTTGACTTTTTTTTCAAAATACTAAACTCGGTCTAAATCGAGTTTACAATTACATCATTATTGCTCTGCATTACGCAGTATATGCGGCTTAATAATATTTCACCGCTTAAAGTATAGGGAAACCTGTATTCGATATGAAGGGCTTTCATATCGTTCAGTACTATTTTTGTTCCCACTTTACAACCGGTTGGTAAGTCATCTTTAAATACGTCTAGAACACAATCAAAAGCACTCACAAAGAGTTCATCGTTAGCTACATTATTAAACACAAGTTTATAAGCACGCTTTTCCAATCGAGGGTTTATTTCTACCGACTCGAGCTTTTCAATCGTGAACTCACTCAACATAGCGGCAATTGAAATAATCTTCTAAATCGTTACGACAACTGCGCGTTATAAAAAGAAATAGTTCTTCAGGGTGAACGGTGTAGGTGAGCTCAGCCTTGTACCGATCAATTGCTTTGTACCAAAGTTCATGGTATTTCAAAGAGTCTAAACTTTTTAAATAAACATCCAGCACTAGACCATTCTCACCAGCCCTACACTCGGTAAACCCATCGAGCAGAGCGGTGTAGGCGTATTCAAGTACTGTATCAAAATAAAGCATGTCCGTAACACGCGCGTCTAATATAGGTTTCAGCTTGCGGAATCCGACGATTTCAAACATTCTGTCGAGGATGAAACGGTTTCGCGTAGGAACAAGAGCGTTATTATCAGAAGCATTCTTCCACATCAGCCGTATATCAATGCACGGCCGATCGTTATTTATACACAACGTACATACAACGGCGTATGAGGGTGCGTCACTAATCTGCTCTCTTCTTGTACCTACGTTAGCAGATATTTTATAACGATCTTCACTCCACTTCTAACTATCACGAAGATTCTATTCATCTCCTCGACACTTAAATAAACCCGTTTGTTTGTTTGTCTACATTCCGTTTCCAGTACATAGCTAATGGTACCGGAATTACGCCTGAACACGCGCAACGATTTCGTCACGGACACATCGTACGAGGCGTTGAGAATGCTGCTCAAAGGAAGTTCCATCGTATTCGAGGAGCGCACGTCCACTCGGTTCAAGCTCTGAGATAACTATGAGCCGTGTGAGGCACGCAGGTAGGCAGGAACGGTTCGACGGGCGGCTGACTCGATGATACGTGAATGGGCTTGTTCGTATGATCCGCGAGTCGTACCGAATTGTTGTACATATTTGTTTTTCCGGTACAAGAATTAATTTCATCACTACCAGCCTAAGCACCAGACATTTTACCTCAGGATAAGAACTAGGAACATTTTATGTTTCACTAAACATCTTCACACTCCGGCGCACTATTTGAGAGGAACATATGCTCATATTTTTCCTCTCTGCCCATCAAACGATACTCGTCTCTAAAGTCTGTTAAAAACTCACGCAGGGCACTAGCCACAACCTCACTACGAACCTCATCATGATATACGTTAATATAGTGATAAAAATACTTAAGATTGTCCATGATCACGAGATTCACATTTTGAGTCGTAGGGTATGAGTAATCGACATGGTGTAGCATGACGTAATACCGCTTGTCACACCACCCATCCGCAAGGCTCATTATCCATACCTGCTGCTTCTCTTCTGCACGCGTTGTTTCTTTTACTTCACAGTGTATGTGAGACTTTATAAAGTTTAGCTCTGCAGTATACTTCAGCACATCGTCTGTGCAACGAAAGCCTTCAACGATCTCACCAGAACATCCGTAGAGTATTTGTACATCTTGGAACTTCGCACAATCCAATGTCTTTTTAAAAGAGGTATAGGAGGGAGGAATAGGAAGTTTTTCGGTATCCACCACATCCTGACACTTTGCTGAATACCATTTCATAAACGTTGTACAAGCAATATTAAAGGTAGCCATTTGAATACACGACTGATCTGAATACACGTCTGGTCTCTCGGGCTTACTGCAGTCGACTGACCACGCAGGGACTCCCAGATAGTAGTATGACTCACGGTCTTACAGTGGGCGGAGCTTAGAACTTTCACCTGCACACACACACACACACACACACACACACACACAAAGGAGAAAATGAAACGCTAATTGAAACATGATTTATTTAATAAACGAGATATTCAAGTTATATATATTTACAAATACGATTTAATAAACGAAATATTCAAGTTATATATATATTTACAAATACGTGTAATAAATCAATAGATACTTTACAAATACGATTTAATAAACGAGATATTCAAGTTATATATATATTTACAAATACGTGTAATAAATCAATAGACGATTATATACAAGACAAATACGTGTGAGTTAACAATAGAGCATCATACGTTATGGTATCCAAAGGGTACGGTATCATAGGTACCAGGTAACTGGTAACGTTTCCTAAGGTGTTACGGCACACCTTCGTACCCCTAAGTTCCTTCACGCCCCCAGCTTCTGCGCCCGAAAATTGTGGGTGCCTACAATTAGTTGGGAGGTTGTTCGCCCTCATCATCGTCCAAACATACTGGATCCTTCAACGATTCAAAGTTAACAACCCGCCGATTCGCATGGTTGAGCGTAATACCCTTTGCCTTCACGATATATTTCATTTCCTCCCCCACCTGACCCGTACCCCATAAGTCTTAGGTCCTGTTGAGACAAAAGAGTCGGCGTAAGCGTTGTCCCCATACTCGTTTGATCTCATCAGTGAGCTCGCCGAGGAACTCCCCAATAGCGGGCATGTATTCACCTCCCTCTCTGTGAATATCACGCTATCTGTATCGGCATACAATACTCTCCGCCCAAGAGAATGCAATAGACCCCAAAGTTTTATACGGGCGTAGGCTGTTGTGAAGCTGGCCACAGGTATGTTTGTAACCCTTGAGGTATCTGTGGCAAATTCAGTGTTGTTGTACTTTATTATGTAAGTATTACCTACATTCACGATCTCCATGACCTCTTTATCGGGAGCTTGGCATAATCCCAGACATCGCTATAACTTTGTGCCAAATGAATGCTCCCTCTGCCGGTATTCTGCGCAAATTTTCCCCATAGACTGTTTAGACACAACTTTGCACTAAAGCGCTTGCCAGGATTCTTTACAATTTGGACACGATCAAGTTGTATACCTTCGCGGTCACGGTAACGTTGAATATAGGCAGACTTTTCATCTTCGGTATCAACTCCTCGCGGATACCCTGATGCCTCAACCTTATCCTTCAAAAAGGCGTTTATATATGGTGTGAAAAGGTTGGGTAGCTTCTGAAACCTCCACACCTCATGTATCTTCAGTATTCTATAACCATGGCGTACGGCTAGGGCCAGCTCAGGACTTGTATATACGCCTCTGATCTTACGCTGGTGGGGTATATGGTTACAATCGCCGTTATCCTCTTCCGCGCACTTCACGCACAGGAAACATGAGCTTGTCGTCGATAACGACAGGTAAGATCGGCATCCATAAATTGCGTGGGGGAGTACGTCTACGAAAGAGAGCCCAAAGTAACGATCATTCAAATTTTTTGAAAATTCATTGATGGAGGCTAGGCTAGGTCCCACCAGTTTCTCAGGAGCCCCACGGGTACGGATTGCTCTTCATCACGTATGGGTATAAAGAACAGAAATCGTAGTAATGGAGCTTCACGCCCTCCGTAGGTGGAAAGTATAGTCTGAAAGGATTTGTACGTCCTCCAAACAAGCTATCATCACATTTGAGAGGATCCAGCACCATTGAACGCTTGATCGTGTTTATTTCCTCACGGTACACCTCGTCTGTCTCCATCCGTGCATCATATTCATGCTCCCACAAGACTTTGTGAGTGAACTGTGATCCTATAAGTTGATCGCGGGTGCGGGTCGATGCAAGACAGTCGGCAGGAGACCTACCGTGGATATCTCCGGTGATTCCGCACTCAAGACGGGGGCATCCATGCCACCAGCAACCGTTAAAGGAGTACACAGTCTTCACACCAGTGACACGGTTTTCACTTAACCCATCAACCCAAAAAACACGTCCATTAATCTTAATGGGTACTTCACCCGTGTTGCGGGCGTGCTTTATGTATACACCTGTCTGTTGCTGTAGGTGTATGAGCCAGTAAATAGCCTTGTGCGCGTAACTGCGGGGATCGTTTCGGTGAATAATGGCTAAGGTGTCTTTAGGCATGAAGTTATTCTTGAACACCGTAAAACATAATGATGCGATGGTGGTTGCGACTTGCAGTGGATCGCATTTGAAACGGGCTATGTACATCCTTCTAAAGGCCTGGAAACATACTCTAAGCACGCGCACATCATTCACGCAATAACGCTCACATTCATCAGCTATATTATAAGGTTACTTTCATTAAAACTGTCGTAGTATCGATCAAAGTCTTCACGTTCATCCATACAGTCAAAATAATGTTTGGGGGGTGGTGGGCCTACGTAGTTTAAAGTCTCGCTGGTGAGGAAAGTGTAAGGGAAGTATCCTTTGGAAATTTCAGCTGCTACTCCCATCACCTTGGGTAGCTTTGCTAATTTACAAGGTGTGAATAATGAAGTATCTTTAAATTGTACATTGCCTCTTATCTGCATCTGTATTAATTTGTTGCCTCTTTTCAATGGATCACCTGTAAATATCTCAGAGGATTCGTGTTCAAGCAACTCCTTATAAAGGAACTGCGTGTCAAACTTTGCCCCCTTTTGGGCGAGAATATAAACAGTCATTTTTTTGAAGTTGTCGGCTAACTTGACAATATAGGACACAAATAGTTTCACAGGACTATCGCGGACATTCGTTTTAAAAACGTTTGTCCGTTTACCGCATTTGGGGCACTCGTCACATTCGATACCCATACACTCATCACAGATGGTCTGGCTCACAAGTAAATGTGGAATTACCTCTTTGGTTTCAGCGTTCGTATATGTTTCTATATCGTAGTATACATTTATACAAGGGTTATTTTTAGGCTTAGCATCTTTCATATAACACACATGCTTTACTCCATCCGCCTTATATTCCTCCTGGCATGTAGGACAGTGAATTACGTCACACTTGTGCTTAAATTTCCCCCAATTATCCATTGTGTGAAACATACCACATTCACAGATTCTCATTTTCCTGCACGTACCAATTGATTTATGGAAATCAAAACAGCTATTATTGAAAAATGTGCGTCTACACACATCACAGTCTCTCTTCTCAGCTTCAACTACACGGCTTTCACATTTGGTGCTTTTACACTGCTCACATACCATGTGACATTCTTTACAATGTCTCACTATATCATCCGCAAACTCGAGGCACCCTTACACAAATCATGATGTCTCCCATATTTTCGACTTTTGTCATAACTCGCGTAAAGCCACCTTATATTACGGATGGGGAGATACGTCGTCCCTGACAATCCTAAAATAAGTAGGGGTCTTGTACGATCTCTCACACAGCTTTTAAAAACATACACAGTCTACGACGATCATCCAACCCAAATACAACTATCCGGACATTCATTTCCTGTTCTACCCTTCTCAGCTCTTCAGGACCCATATTACAGTCAAATTCAAGTTCACAGTCTACAGCTAGTTTACGGGCACGCTCCACGACCGTAGGCAGCCAAATTTTTCGAGACCGTGTATTTTGTACAGTAAACATACGTGCTAAGAGTACTGCTATAAAGCCGCAACCACGATCGACGTTTATATGCTTTCGGTAAATAGTCGGAGAATTGAAGTTAAGAGTATACGGTATGGCACTATGGCCCGCAACACGGAATACACGGTCAATATTTACCGTGAAGTTGTCCATATTGAAAGCTATACTACTTTGGGCGGCTTGCATTATTCGTCCTAATATATATTCTACATCTTCAGCCGCCAAACGTCTAAATAGCACTATCACCCAATAATCGTCTACATCACCGTCATCTGACCCGAATCCAAAGGACAGACTCGTCCTGACTTCACGCTCGTCACGATTCTGAAGAGCAAACTCTACAATATGCTGTACAACCCGGCGTAGCCCGCGCTCAATTCCATTACTATACATGGCTCTAGGGTCGACCCTGACTCTATACCGATTTCTAGTCAAGGCTGGGGTGGGGGCTGCGGATCGCACCAATTCGAGCGTTATTTCATCCTCAACAGAACGGGGGGCTGCTGGGGGGCCTGTTGCGTAGGAGGTTGATGGTTGGAGGCTCTATTATTGTAGACTTAACAGAACGGGGGGCGGCGGATGAATAAGGGGATATATTAGCGGGAGGTGCTGCTGGGGGGCTTGTTGCGTAAGAGGTTGAGGGTTGGGGATCTATTACCGCTGCAACAGGCGCGTATTTCGTGCGCTTTATACCTGACGTGGGGTTCTCATACCTCCGCTTTGGACGTGCTACCGTTATCGCTGGTGAGGGTTCGTTGGCAGGGGAGGAGATCACAACTGCACTGTCGTCGAGGTCATCCGTAATGTCAATGATGGGATGCTCTACCTCATCGTCATTCACGGTTCTGTGGGAGAAGAAAGCAAAATATAAGGAACAGCACTCAAAATTTGTAATATTTTGTATCGATACTACGACAGTTTTAATGAAAGTAACCCTTATAATATAGCTGATGAATGTGAGCGTTATTGCGTGAATGATGTGCGCGTGCTTAGAGTATGTTTCCAGGCCTTTAGAAGGATGTACATAGCCCGTTTCAAATGCGATCCACTGCAAGTCGCAACCACCATCGCATCATTATGTTTTACGGTGTTCAAGAATAACTTCATGCCTAAAGACACCTTAGCCATTATTCACCGAAACAATCCCCGCAGTTACGGGCACAAGGCTATTTACTGGCTCATACACCTACAGCAACAGACAGGTGTATACATAAAGCACGCCCGCAACACGGGTGAAGTACCCATTAAGATTAATGGACGTGTTTTTGGGTTGATGGGTTAAGTGAAAACCGTGTCACTGGTGTGAAGACTGTGTACTCCTTTAACGGTTGCTGGTGGCATGGATGCCCCCGTCCTGAGTGCGGAATCACCGGAGATATCCACGGTAGGTCTCCTGCCGACTGTCTTGCATCGACCCGCACCCGCGATCAACTTATAGGATCACAGTTCACTCACAAAGTCTTGTGGGAGCATGAATATGATGCACGGATGGAGACAGACGAGGTGTACCGTGAGGAAATAAACACGATCAAGCGTTCAATGGTGCTGGATCCTCTCAAATGTGGTGATAGCTTGTTTGGAGGACGTACAAATCCTTTCAGACTATACTTTCCACTAGGGCGGATCGAAAATGAGGTTTTTAAACGTTTTTTCGAAATTCAAATATGGCTAGTGCGGAAAATATGTGGGTGCTATAGATAATGACTGTGCATAAATATTAGTCCTGCGAAATTATATCTTCAGGTGCCACAAAGCCGTCGAAAAAAGTGAAATATAATGATTTTCTTATATTCTGCATTAGTACAATAACTGAAACTTACTTGTTATTATTATACAGGGCTATTGAAAGTGATTCATCCGATTTCAACTGAGAATACTTCCGTACCTATCAACCGTGCATCAACTGGGCATACACCACATGAAAGAGGAAATCTCCGAGTTTTACAAGATCACCGCGAGAGGGCTCCAAAGTCACGCCGTGGTCTAGCCTAGCAACAAACAGTTAGTGTGAAAATGGCGTCCGCACAGCAGAAGGCGTTTTGTGTGTTGCAGTTTTCGAGCTGTAAATCGGTCGCCGGATTTACACCGTGCGACTTCTTCCTTTGGGGGTACGTTAAGGATACTGTGTACGTGCCACCGTTGCCCACATCTTTGGATGAGCTCCGAACTCGCATTGTTACTGCCGTAGAGTCAGTGACAACGGACATGCTGGAGCGAGTATGGGAGGAATTCGACTATCGTGTCGACGTTGCTCGTGTAACTAGGGGAAGTCACATAGAGCATTTATGAGGTGAGAGAGAAAATTTGAACAGTTTTTCTTTTGGTTGATGTATCACAAATCTCACTGTATTTGTAACATTAAAAAATATTCTCATTTGAAATCAGGTGAATGAATTTGAATAGCCCTGTATATTAAGTGTTCCAATTACCAAAATAGTTACTGAATTACGCAGCTCTTAGTTTATTTAGATCAATGTTCTTTTGATTAATGATCTAAATAATCCAGAACTCACCACGAGGAGGTGGCTGCGTGTCGAGCTCCACCCATGCCCTCCCAACCACCCATCCTTGCGCATGTTTTTTTTCTATTAACGTTTTATTTAAACTTTATATTCAGCTTTACTTTCGAATGATGGCATTTTTTTACGTGACTGAAGTGTTGATCTTATTAAGCCATCTCGCGCGTTCAATCCAAATACTTTTGATGATGCTTCAGTCACTAATTTTACCATTCTTTCTACTACTTGTGTATGACAAGGGAATTTCTCGAATGGAGGGGTACTCTTGTTTTCTATGAATTCTTCAATCTCATTTTCTGTCAGGTGTCTTGTCACAGGTGGTTCAGTGACAATGCATTTTTGCCAATTAATTAAATCAGTATAATCAGTAGCTTCAAATTGAATAACAGGTACTGTGAAACGCCTCACAACTTTTTCCTTGTTTGTTTGCCTTGCTTTCTTTATTCGCCTCCACGCTAATTCTCTTATGGCGCTGCGGTCATCATGAATCATTGATGCTAGAATATTTTCTGGATTTGCAAAAAATGCATTTCTTTGTATGACAGGGTTTACAATATCCTTTACTTCGTCATTCAGTGTTCTTGTTAGTTCAATAGTTTTGAAAACATGTTTTGAGCCATTGACAAAAGACGTACTTTGCTTAATAGAAAACCACATTGGGATGTAGACCTTCATTATAAAAGAAGCAATGTTCATGAGATTCTCAGATGGACTTACAGTTGAAACGTATAGACGAAGCAAACGATTTGCTGTAGTCAGCCATCGTGAATGTGCCATTTTGCCTGGACTACGATGAGCAAGATCTGGAGAGCAATATCCCTTTGTTATGGCCTGATGAATATCAATTAGATATTTTTGGTCGGTGCTAAGATCTTCACAGTCTACAGTTGGTTCCTCAGCATCAATCCTTTCAAACTCGACAATAGGAAGACTCTCACAGTTCTCTAATTCCCTGCCAATAGGACCGGTGAATCCGCGGGGGCCAGATGTTTTTCCATCCAGCTTTGCAACTAAATGGCGTAATGGCAATTCATTGGCATGGAGCTGGCACACTAAATGTTGAACTGGCTTCTTCAGCTTCAATTCTATAAGCCTTATAACGCCTCCCTTTTCTCCAGTGTTGACTGCTGCACCATCGCATCCAATGGCAACAAGGTTTTCCAGGTTCATGTCATTATTTCCAATATACTCAAACATTCCTTTACATATTTCTTCAGCTGATCCAGAATTCACAGAATAATGGCCCAAATAATCTGAACCAGGTTCTCTCACTAAAGTGATATGTTCTTCTGTTACCTTCTTCTGATATACTTTGGACTCTTTTTTTTTCTTGGAAGAGTGTAGAATCTTTTCGACCATCAAAATAGATTCCTCTGATTGGGACCTGATTTTGATCTTTCATAATTTCTGATCTCCTCTTTTGTCTTTCTCTTCTGATTTTACTCCTATCCACTACTTCAGATGTATTGTCAATAGAAACTTCTCCAATATCTTGCAATACTGCACTAACAATGAATGCTGCAGCTCGATCTGAAACTGCAGTCCTGTCACAAGCAGTAGCCACTGAAGGTAGATTTGTAGTTTTCCTTTTCTTGAATAATTGTTCTTCAGGTTGTTCGAGCTTTCTCTTCGAGCTAACTGGCTCTGGAAATGTATCGTCTGATATTTTGCCAGATTCACTTTCACTATTTGATGTCGATGATGATAATTCAACATTTGTATCCTGCAATTTCTCCTGTGAAGATTCTTTGGTGAGCCTCACAGCTTCTTTTTGCTTTCTTAGCAACGTAGATGCTTTTTTCTTTGAGAGTGTAATATCTACTCTATCAATAAACAGTTTTCTTTCACTCCTTTGATCTAAGAGGAACGTCACTTCTTCCTTTGGAACCGTTTTTTCTTTGGGACAAGAACATTGTGTTAGTACTTTGCACTTGCACGCTGCAATGTCAAAAAGTTTCGTGTGTGCTTCTTTTTTGAACATATCAATCTTTGCTTTGTAAGCTTCAGAATTTTTTCTGCTTTGGTATGGCTTCATAATGACACGATACTTTTCGTGGTAGCTTCTGAACATTGTTTCAATTCGCCTGTCTGACAGAATTGGGACGGAAGCACTTTCCCAAATTGTTTTCAATTTATCAACAACTTGTTCTAATATTTGAGATATTGAAGGATCTTTATTAGTATTCTGTTTCAAATCGTTTCTTACAAACAAGTAATATTTAAAAACTCCTTCGTATGTAGGAAGATTCCTGTTCCACAAATCTTCCCCCATACCAAACATGGGGCACTCAGTTGAGGCCCTGGTTGATTTTGCACAAACTCGAGACATTTTGAAAGTATACAAATCTGAAAAAGAAAGAGCTAATATCAATTATACGTTAATTTCAGTTAATAGTACATGGCAAACTTAGGGCAACACAATACAGAAATGCAAAATATATAAGAAATATAGTTTAGACTATCTGAGTAACGCCAACAACAGAACACCCACCTGCTACGAGAGCGACAGCTACACTGAACCGAGGTACTCACGTGACAGCTGAGTGAGCTGACTATAGAAAACTGTTTTTAGAGAATAGAAACTTTTTTTAAAGGTTGACTGAGCTATTTTTATACAAGTGTGAATAAATTCTTGTCTATTGTGCATCGTGGACTCTTCTGTAATTATTGGTTAAAATCTGCTTTTTTCAATTTTTTTCAATATTGAAGGTCATTGTGGCACCTGAAGATATTAATGTTATGATTTTAAATTTATACCAGCTTATTTCCTCACTACTCCACACATTTTCCACACTAGCCAATTTGAAAATTCGAAAAATGAGTTTTTCACTCCGCCCTACTTTCCACCTACGGAGGGCGTGAAGCTCCATTACTACGATTTCTGTTCTTTATACCCATACGTGATGAAGAGCAATCCGTACCCCGTGGGCACTCCTGAGAAACTGGTGGGACCTAGCCTACCCTCCATCAATGAATTTTCAAAAAATTTGAATGATCGTTACTTTGGGCTCTCTTTCGTAGACGTACTCCCCCCACGCAATTTATGGATGCCGATCTTACCTGTCGTTATCGACGACAAGCTCATGTTTCCCCTGTGCGTGAAGTGCGCGGAAGAGGATAACGGCGATGTAACCATATACCCCACCAGCGTAAGATCAGAGGCGTATATACAAGTCCTGAGCTGGCCCTAGCCGTACGCCATGGTTATAGAATACTGAAGATACATGAGGTGTGGAGGTTTCAGAAGCTACCCAACCTTTTCACACCATATATAAACGCCTTTTTGAAGGATAAGGTTGAGGCATCAGGGTATCCGCGAGGAGTTGATACCGAAGATGAAAAGTCTGCCTATATTCAACGTTACCGCGACCGCGAAGGTATACAACTTGATCGTGTCCAAATTGTAAAGAATCCTGGCAAGCGCTTTAGTGCAAAGTTGTGTCTAAACAGTCTATGGGGAAAATTTGCGCAGAATACCGGCAGAGGGAGCATTCATTTGGCACAAAGTTATAGCGATGTCTGGGATTATGCCAATGCTCCCGATAAAGAGGTCATGGAGATCGTGAATGTAGGTAATACTTACATAATAAAGTACAACAACACTGAATTTGCCACAGATACCTCAAGGGTTACAAACATACCTGTGGCCAGCTTCACAACAGCCTACGCCCGTATAAAACTTTGGGGTCTATTGCATTCTCTTGGGCGGAGAGTATTGTATGCCGATACAGATAGCGTGATATTCACAGAGAGGGAGGGTGAATACATGCCCGCTATTGGGGAGTTCCTCGGCGAGCTCACTGATGAGATCAAGGACGAGTATGGGGACAACGCTTACGCCGACTCTTTTGTCTCAACAGGACCTAAGACTTATGGGGTACGGGTCAGGGTGGGGAGGAAATGAAATATATCGTGAAGGCAAAGGGTATTACGCTCAACCATGCGAATCGGCGGGTTGTTAACTTTGAATCGTTGAAGGATCTAGTATGTTTGGACGATGATGAGGGCGAACAACCTCCCCAACTAATTGTAGGCACCCACAATTTTCGGGCGCAGAAGCTGGGGGGCGTGAAGGAACTTAGGGGTACGAAGGTGTGCCGTAACACCTATAGGAAACGTTACCAGTTACCTGGTACCTATGATACCGTACCCTTTGGATACCATAACGTATGATGCTTCTATTGTTAACTCACACGTATTTGTCTTGTATATAATCGTATCTATTGATTTATTACACGTATTTGTAAATATATATATAACTTGAATATCTCGTTTATTAAATCGTATTTGTAAATATATATAACTTGAATATCTCGTTTATTAAATAAATCATGTTTCAATTAGCGTTTCACTTTCTCCTGTGTGTGTGTGTGTGTGTGTGTGTGTGTGTGTGTGTGTGTGCAGGTGAAAGTTCTAAGCTCCGCCCACTGTAAGACCGTGAGTCATGCTACTATCTGGGAGTCCCTGCGTGGTCAGTCGACTGCAGTAAGCCCGAGAGATCAGACGTGTATTCAGATCAGACGTGTATTCAAATGGCTACCTTTAATATTGCTTGTACAACGTTTATGAAATGGTATTCAGCAAAGTGTCAGGATGTGGTGGATACCGAAAAACTTCCTCCCCCTCCTATACCTCTTTTAAAAAACATTGGATTGTGCGAAGTTCCAAGATGTACAAATACTCTACGGATGTTCTGGTGAGACCGTTGAAGGCTTTCGTTGCACAGACGATGTGCTGAAGTATACTGCAGAGCTAAACTTTATAAAGTCTCACATACACCGTGAAGTAAAAGAAACAACGCGTGCAGAAGAGAAGCAGCAGGTATGGATAATGAGTCTTGCGGATGGGTGGTGTGACAAGCGGTATTACGTCATGCTACACCATGTCGATTACTCATACCCTACGACTGAAAATGTGAATCTCGTGATCATGGACAATCTTAAGTATTTTTATCACTATATTAACGTATATCATGATGAGGTTCGTAGTGAGGTTGTGGCTAGTGCCCTGCGTGAGTTTTTAACAGACTTTAGAGACGAGTATCGTTTGATGGGCAGAAAGGAAAAATATGAGCATATGTTCCTCTCAAATAGTGCGCCGGAGTGTGAAGATGTTTAGTAAAACATAAAATGTTCCTAGTTCTTATCCTGAGGTAAAATGTCTGGTGCGTAGGCTGGTAGTGATGAAATTAATTCTTGTACCGGAAAAACAAATATGTACAACAATTCGGTACGACTCGCGGATCATACGAACAAGCCCATTCACGTATCATCGAGTCAGCCGCCCGTCGAACCGTTCCTGCCTACCTGCGTGCCTCACACGGCTCATAGTTATCTCAGAGCTTGAACCGAGTGGACGTGCGCTCCTCGAATACGATGGAACTTCCTTTGAGCAGCATTCTCAACGCCTCGTACGATGTGTCCGTGACGAAATCGTTGCGCGTGTTCAGGCGTAATTCCGGTACCATTAGCTATGTACTGGAAACGGAATGTAGACAAACAAACAAACGGGTTTATTTAAGTGTCGAGGAGATGAATAGAATCTTCGTGATAGTTGAGAAGTGGAGTGAAGATCGTTATAAAATACCTGCTAACGTAGGTACAAGAAGAGAGCAGATTAGTGACGCACCCTCATACGCCGTTGTATGTACGTTGTGTATAAATAACGATCGGCCGTGCATTGATATACGGCTGATGTGGAAGAATGCTTCTGATAATAACGCTCTTGTTCCTACGCGAAACCGTTTCATCCTCGACAGAATGTTTGAAATCGTCGGATTCCGCAAGCTGAAACCTATATTAGACGCGCGTGTTACGGACATGCTTTATTTTGATACAGTACTTGAATACGCCTACACCGCTCTGCTCGATGGGTTTACCGAGTGTAGGGCTGGTGAGAATGGTCTAGTGCTGGACGTTTATTTAAAAAGTTTAGACTCTTTGAAATACCATGAACTTTGGTACAAAGCAATTGATCGGTACAAGGCTGAGCTCACCTACACCGTTCACCCTGAAGAACTATTTCTTTATATAACGCGCAGTTGTCGTAACGATTTAGAAGATTATTTCAATTGCCGCTATGTTGAGTGAGTTCACGATTGAAAAGCTCGAGTCGGTAGAAATAAACCCTCGATTGGAAAAGCGTGTTTATAAACTTGTGTTTAATAATGTAGCTAACGATGAACTCTTTTGATTGTATTCTAGACGTATTTAAAGATGACTTACCAACCGGTTGTAAAGTGGGAACAAAAATAGTACTGAACGATATGAAAGCCCTTCATATCGAATACAGGTTTCCCTATACTTTAAGCGGTGAAATATTATTAAGCCGCATATACTGCGTAATGCAGAGCAATAATGATGTAATTGTAAACTCGATTAAGACCGAGTTTAGTATTTTGAAAAAAAAGTGAAATGTATTTATATATTTTGCTTGATATTTCTCCTGTACTGTTATGATTATATGCATATTTCTATTATTATTGAAATGTATTTATATATTTTGCGTGATATTTCTCCTGTACTGTTATGATTATATACATATTTCTATTATTATTGAAATGTATTTATATATTTTGCGTGATATTTCCCCTGTACTGTTATGATTATATGCATATTTCTATTATTATTGAAATGTATATTTATTTCTATTTGAAATGTATATTTATTTTATATATCACCATAATTGTGTGTATATATTTCCTGTACTGTTATGATTATATGCATATTCCTCAATTATTATTGAAATGTATATTTATTTTCTATATTTTATAATAAACAGAATGATGCAATGTTGTTTTACTTAATTATATCATGTTACGCCTTCTAAACCTACTACCGGTATTCTAAACCAACTTTTAAGAAATATAATAATGTATACAATGGTATCGCTAAAAAGTGGTATCTGGCAACTCAAGCCATTTACGCCTTCTAAGCCAACTGGCTGATTAGGAGTCTATAATATGTATACAATGGTATCGCTAAAAAGTGGTATCTGGCAACTCAAGCCATTTACGCCTTCTAAGCCAACTGGCTGATTAGGAGTCTATAATAATGTATACAATGGTATCGCTAAAAAGTGGTATCTGGCAACTCAGTCTTCGATTAGAATTAAATGAATACATGGCGCTATCTGGCAACTCATGCCATTTACGCCTTCTAAGCCAGCTGGCTGATTAGGAGCCTATAAAACAACGCCTACTCGGCTGAAGTCTTAATATGCACTTGGCTCCAGCCAGGTGAACACCTCTCCTCCTTTCTCTCCTCGTTTCTCTCCTTTCTCTTGGGGGATAACGCCGCCTCCAAGTTTTCCTTGTTGCACCTGCAGCATCCCCCCTTTGGGGGAATTTTTTTTTCTTTTTTCTTTTTTTTCAACACCCCCACCCCCCTTTGCAACACCCCACCCCATTTGCAACATTGCAACATTACATAATAACTTGCAACATTCTTGCACTCTCCCCTTTTGCGGCTATACTACTTAGGTGTTGCTGCAAACCTTTGTACCCCTAAGTTCCTTCACGCCCCCAAGCTTCTCCGCCCGAAAATTGTGGGTATCTACAGTTAGTTGGGGCGGCCGGTCGCCCTCATCATCATCCAAACACACTAGATCCTTCAACTAATCAAAGTTAACGACCGTCGATTCGCCTGGATGAGCGTGATACCCTTAGCCTTCACGATATATTTCATATCATCCCCCACCCTCACCCGTCCCCCATAAGTTTTTGGCCCTGTTGAAAAAAAAGAGTCGGCATATGCGATGTTTCCATACTCATCCTTGATCTCTTCAGTCAACTCTCCGACGAATTCACCAATAGGAGGCATGTATTCACCCTCCCTCGATGTGAATATCACACTATCTGTGTCGGCGTACAAAACCCTCCGCCCAAGAGAATGCAATAGGCCCAAAGTTTGATGCGTGCGTAGGCAGTTGTGAAGCTGGCTACAGGTATGTTTGTAACCCTTGTGGTATCTGTGGCCAGTTCGGTATTGTTGTATATTATTATGTAAGTATTTCCTACATTCACGATCTTCATGACCGCTTTATCGGGAGCGTTGGCATAATCTCAGACTTCACTATAACTTTGTGCCAAATGAACGTTCTCTTTGCCAATATTCTCTGCAAATTTTCCCCAAAGACTGCTTAGACACAACTTTGCACTAAAGCGCTTGCCAGGGTTCTTTACAATTTGGGAACGGTCAAGCTGTATACCTTCACGGTCTCGGTAAAGCTGAATATGAGCCAATTTTTCATCTCCGGTATCAACTTCTCGCGGATACACTGACGCTTCTACCTTATCCTTCAGAAAAGCGTTTATATATGGCGTGAAAAGGTTGGGTAGATTCTGAAACTTCCACACCTCATATATCTTCACTATTCTGTAGCCATGGCGAACAGCTAGATCCAGCTCTGGGCTTGTATATCCACCTCTGATCTTATGTTGGTTGGTTGTATGATTAAATTCCGCATTGTTCTCCTCTGCGCACTTCACGCATAAGGGAAACATGAACTTGTGATCGATAACGACGGGTAAGATCGGCATCTATAAATCGCGTGGGAGGAGCACATCTACGAAAGGAAGGCCGAAACAGTACCCGTTCAAATTTGTTGAGAACACCTCGATGGTGGCCCGGTCAGGTCCCACCAGTTTCTCAGGTGCACTGACGGGGTACGGATTATTCTTCATCAAGTAGGGATATAAAGAACAGAAGTCGTAGTAATGGAGTTTCACGCGCTCCGAAGGCGGAAATATAGCTTGAACGGATTTGTACCCCTCCGGACAAGCTATCACCGCATTTGAGTGGATCCAACACCATTGAACGTTTGATGGCCCTTATTTCTTCACGGTACTGTTCATCTGTTTCCATCCGTGCATCATACACATGCTCTCACAATACTTTGTGAGTGAAGTGCGAGCCTATAAGTTGAACGCGGGTGCGGGTCCATGCGAGGCTGTCGGCAGGGGATCTACCGTGGATATCTCCTACGATTCCACACTCAGCACGGGGGCATCCGTGCCACCAGCAACCGTTAAAGGAGTAGACAGTCTTCTCACCAGTGGCACGGTTTGCCCATTATCTTGAAGATAGGGATGTGGATGATTTCATGCATTTAGTTGTCTCCGATGAATTTTTTGTTTACGTAACACGTCAGCCTAACTACCAAAATGATCGAGTGTGGGCCACAACACCAGATGAAATCGATGACAATGAACATTATCGCAAGTTATTAAAAAGTCCAGACTGTGTTGGTGTGTTTGTTTTGTTCACTGCAAAGAAGCTCATGTGGGTGCTGAAGCCAAATGGTCAGAGTTGGGATGGACAGTATTTTCGTGATATTATTCTATCCCAGCATGTCATTCCTTTTCTTAGAAACCCAAACAATGTTATGGATGTCGATCAGGTCACACTTCTGCAAGATAAGGACCCCTGCTTTAAGGCATTAGCCACTCAACAGTTGTTGCGGAACCAAGAGATAGATTTCTTTGGAAATGAAGAATGGCCAGGAAATTCTCCTGACCTGAACGACTGTGAACACATTGGATCAGTTATATAGGACAAGGTTGAATGTCTCTTGTTTCCAGAACCTGCAGCAAATCGATTTTCGAAGGATACAATGACGCAACACATTGAAACTGTTTTAGCAAATTTGCGTAACGATCAAGATCTATTCACGTCACTTTTGGCAAGCTACCTAAAGCGAATTCAGGCTGTCTTGGAAGCCAATAGCGGGAACACCAAGTTTTAATTGTTTCTCATTAAGTGTGGGATTAAATTCTCTTTCGTAAGGTATGTTTAGTTTTATTGTACCTCTAATGGTTTAGGCCATGGGCGGGGGGGCTAAAGTTTATTGGAGCCCCGTACATCTTTCTAAAGGCCTGTAAACATGCTCTAAGCATCATTCACGCAATAACGTTCACATTCATCAGCTATATTATAAGGATTAGATTCATTAAAACTGCTGTAGTATCGGTCAAAATCTTCACGTTCATCTGCACTCATACATTCATAGTTAAAGTAATGTTTGGGTGGAGGTAGTCCTACGTAATTTAAAGTTTCGCTAGTGAGGAATGTTTAAGGAAATATCCTTTGAAACTTCAGCGGCTACGCCCATCATCTTTGGTAGCTTTGCTAATTTACAAGGTGTGAATAATAAAGTGTATAATAAACTGTACATAATATACTTCTCATTTGCATCTGTATAAGTTTGTTTCCTCTTTTCAAGGGATCACCTGTAAATATCTCAAATGACTCGTGCTCAAGCAACTTCTTATACAGTAAAGGAACTGTGTGTCAAATTTTGCCCCGTTATGGGCAAGAATATACAGTCATTTTTTTTAACTTGTCCGCTAACTTTACAATATAGGACACAAAGAGTTTCAGAGGGCTATAGTGGGCATTCGCTTTAAAAACATTTGTCCGTTTCCCACATTTGTGAAACTCATCACACTCGAATTCCATACACTCATCACAGATAGTCTGGCTTACAAGTAAATGTGGAATAACCTCTTTGGTTTCAGCGTTCGTGTATGTTTCTATATCGTATTACACAGTTATACAAGGGCTATTTTTAGGCTTAGCGTCTTTCACATAGCATGCATGTTCTACTCCAACCACCTTATTTTTCTCATGGAATGAAGAACAGTGAATTTCATCACATTTATGCTTGAAATTCCCCCAATTATCCATTATATGAAACATACCACATTCACAGATTCTCATTTTCCTGCACGTGCCAATTGATTTATGGAGCTCAAAACAGTTATTATTGAAAAATGTGCGTCTACACACCACAATCCCACAAAGCCCCTTACATTACGGATGGTGAGATCCGTTGTCCCTGACAGCCCTAAAATAAGTAGGTGTCTTGTACGATCTCTCACACAGCTTTTAAAAACATATACAGTCCTACGACGATCATTCATTCCAAATACAACTGTACGAACATTCATTTCCTGTTCTACCCTTCTCAGATCCTCAGGACCCATATTACAATCAAACTCAAGTTTACAGTCTACAGCTAGTTTATGGGCACGCTCCAATACCGTAGGCAACCAAATTTTGTGGTTCCGTGTATTTAGTACAGTAAACATACGAGTTAAGACTACTGCTATAAAACCGCAACCACGATCGACATTTATATGCCGTCTATAAAAAGCCTGACTATTGAAGTTAAGAGTATAAGGCAGAGCTTTCCAAACTGTGTGTCGCGACACATTAGTGTGTCGCCAATACCTCCCCTCCTCTCGCCTGCGGCTGTGGAGGATGTACCCGGAATTGAACAGGAAGAAGGGGTATATTTGAGGAAGGTACTATTGTGAGGGTTGTGATGTAAGACGTAGAAGGTTGGGGCTCTATTTCTGGTGGTCTAACAACCGGCGCAATCCTGGCACGCTTTATACCTGAGTGGAGGGCTCTTTGTCATGGCTCCGCTTTGAATTAACGCGTGCTACAGGTATCATTGGTGTGGACTCGGCAGTGGGGATGGAGTCTGTGATCACAACTACACTCTCGTTGGGGTCATCTGTAATATCGATGATGGGTTGCTGTACCTCATCGCCATTCACGGTCCTGTGGGAGAAGAGAAAAGCAAGACTGTAGAATATAAGGGTCATCACTTAAATATTTATTATATTTTGTAAATGACCCACTGAGGAGTGTGACGTGTTAGAAATGGATTATGTAGGAAAATTCAGATTCACGAGCCCATCCACATGTATTATATCTGGCCCTACAGGATGTGGTGAAACTGTGTTTTTGCTTAAAATCATTAAAAAAAAGGGAGAGATGTTCTCAAAATTTGTGCATAAAAGTTATATGGTGCTATTCGACGTATCAATCAGTGTTCAACGAGTACCAAGATGATATTTTGTTCCACAAAAGTGTATATAACGTTATTTCGTTAAAGGAAAATGAACATAGTCATTGTAATTGACGAGCTCATGTTGGAGATGGATAAAACGTTTGCCGAGACATTTACAGTATTCTCCCACCATCTTAACATAAGCGTGTTCTTCATCAATCAGAATCTATTTTTCAAAAATAGATACATGCGCGATGTGTCGTTAAATACGCAATATCTAGTCTTATTCGAGCAACGTAGAGATGTATCACAAATTGAGGTATTAACCAATCAAATGTTCCCGAATCAGCCTAAGGAGTTTTTGGAAGTTTATAAAGAAGCTATAAGCCCGCGTTAAGGATATTTACTTTGCGACCTTCATCCGCGAAACACGTTTAGGGTGCTTCTAAGAACGAGTATATTTCCAAACGAGCCTGAAACGGTGTATTTTCCAGAATGGCAAAGAGGCTAAAGAAATACAATGAATTAATAAAAATCTATCATCGACTGCTCCTGGCAATGCAGCAGATGTTTGCTAAAAATATCCTACTTTTTAAAATGCATCTCTGAAATCTGTCTTAACGTTATAAATTGCAATGTATCAATGAAACTTTCTCAGAAGGCTCGCCTACGCCGTTACAAGAACATAATACGTGCACTCGCTCCTAAAAATCAAACTGTGGGGAAGAAAAAACGAATTAGTGTACAAAGAGGAGGGTCATTCCTCCCCATCTTATTTTCAGTTTTGGGTCCTTCACTGACTAGATTAATATAATGAAGAAAGTGGTAGTGATTCCACACGAGGTGTATGCTTCACTGCAAAGTCCAAAGAATCCAGACACCGTTCTAGAACCCCGTAAAAGCAGGCTTAAAAGAATGGAAAGAAAGCGAATTGTTAGTCCTATTAAACAGTGAAAATACACCTGATGAGAAAAGAATCTTATACCAAGAAGCTCTGCAGAAATTTCTTCACGAGTACGAAAATTATAAGAATCCGACAGATATCTCCGTGGTTATTAGGCACAGCACAGGGAACGATTGATATATTGACATAGGGCC
Organism: Bathynomus jamesi; assembly: GCA_023014485.1. Taxonomy (NCBI): domain Eukaryota; kingdom Metazoa; phylum Arthropoda; class Malacostraca; order Isopoda; family Cirolanidae; genus Bathynomus; species Bathynomus jamesi. The sequence goes on along the minus strand of JAJOZX010000855.1, from coordinate 529,704 downwards.
TGTGCCCGACGATAGAGCTGACCAACCAAAGATTAACGGGTCGGGCACACAACATATCGAGCATGTATTAAAGAGCACCCTCCCACATACATTGAGGAATAAAGGTTTAAGTCTTTATAATCTATTGAATGAGAATCCCAACATACAATGGACGGATACAGGTGAGATCATTGTGGAAGGAGCAAAGGTACAAGGATCGAATATCGTAGACATCATCCATGAGCTGGTGAGAAAGTGGGATATGCCCTCACCATCAAAGGAATGATAAGAAAACTGAACAGGTTAAAAGACTTGGAACATGCACCGCACGTGACACAATTGAAAACGCTATCACCCCCGGCGGTAACACCTATGAAGAGGAGAAAGAAGAGGTTAAACAACGATCAACCCTACCCACATGCCTCTAAAATATGCAAATGGCTAACATATTAAGAAGACGCTATTATGGTATTTCTAGCCACGTAGATAGACTGCACAGAAGTGTTGACAATGATGGAGTAGGGAAAAAAGATGCTGAGAGTTTTTTGCGGGAGCAGGATGCTTATACACTTCATAAACCTGTGAGAAAAAGATTTAAAACAGTCGAGACAACAGCTGCTTCGATTGACTCTATTTGGCAAGCAGATTTAACAGACATGCAAAGATATTCAGTGTATATCGATGGTTATCGCTACATCCTATTCATAACACTGGTATGCATATGAAATGTTTTTGTCTGCTGTGAGGGTTTTTTCAACTCATATTATATAATTCGACCATGCTGAATTCGAAAATGACATTGGTTTTCCTCAATCAGGTCAGGTTTTTTCTCTATTGGCCATTTATTATAAGCCCAATTTTATCGCCAAATTTATTGATTTTTTTAGCTTAAACACTGTAGATACGAGTAATATTATAAGAACACTCGTGAAAAATGAAAACATTGTGTGAATAAATACTTTTATTCATACAATGAATATGGAAAAAAGTTTATTGAGGAAGGAATGAAGTTATTTTTGGCTTTCCGTCTGTGTTTTTCTTCGGGCACGTCTCGCTTCAAACACCAGCAATAGTCCGCCAGCATATTGATATCCCAGTTTCCCTGGTACCTCTCTTCCATTATTTTGATATCTTGGTGAAATCGTTCACCCTGTTCCTCACTATAATCCCCGCAATTTTCAGGAAAATAGTCCAAGTGGGACCACAAAAAGTGCATTTTTATGGACATGCGCGACCCATGAGCTTTGAAAGCTTCCATCAAGTTTTCGACAACGGACTCGTATTCTGGACTTCTACGCTTGCCAAGAAAATCAGTGACAACTGATTTGAATGCCTGCCAGGCATTCTTCTCAGTTGGAGTCATTGCGTTTTCGAACTGAGTATCCTTGATCAAAGTTCGAATTTGAGGACCATCAAAAACCCCAGCATTTAGTTTAGCATCAGATATATGAGGAAATTTACTCTCGAGATATCGGAATGCTGAACCCTCCTTATTCATTGATTTGATGAAATTTTTCATCAAGCCCAGCTTAATATGAAGTGGTGGGAGCAAAATTTTTGTTGGTGGTACAAGGGGCACTGAAACGACATTATGCGACCCAGGTTCAAAATTCTCTCTGGATGCCCATTCACGCTGTGCATAGTGCTTCTCATCCGCTCGGCTATCCCATTTGCAGAGGAAACATGGGTATTTCGTGTATCCCCCTTGCATTCCCAATACAAATGCCACAATCTGAAAAAAAATGAAAATATTTAAAGAATTTAGAGAATTTGTTCTATCAGATAAAAAAATCTATGCATTGGACTGTATCAATTTTGTGGGGAAGTTAAGTGTTCTTATACGCTCTCAAATAACCTTTGGAAAAACAACATAGTCAATAGCAATAGTTTACTTATGATATTAGTATTACCTTCAAATCTCCACAGATCCTCCAGTTATGTTGGTCGTATACGAGAGCATCCAGTAAAATTTTCATGTTATCGTAGCTCTCAGTAAGTTGTACGGAATGTGCTACAGGGACTGATGCAACCCTATTCCCAATGTTGAGAAGTACTGCTTTCAAACTTCGTTTAGACGAGTCTATAAATAGCCTCCATTCTGATGCGTTATATGGCAGGCCCAAGGATTCGATTAGCCCCTCAACATTGCAGCAGTACACTAAGGAAGAGGTATTTTCGTGCACTGCAAAAAACTTGCGGAATTCTTCCTCTCGTTTCCTATACCAAGAGAATGTTGTTCCCGGAGCCAGCAAGTTGTCCTCTCGAAGTCGTGAGCCCAAGATCTCGGCAGCTAATTTGGAAAGTCCTAAATCCCTGGTAAGATCATTAAGTTTGGCCTGGTTGAGAGGCCTCGGCTCATTTGAAGCGGTATTTTGAGGTATATACGACTGGGACTGGTCATTGGCATTGGTCATTGATTCATCATCAGAATCATCGAAGTCCAGGGTTTGAGGTGGGTCGGGTATTGGAATTCCAGGACCATGGGGTACAGGTCTCATAGCAGAAGGAATGTCAGGGTATACAACAATGTGTTTATTCTTCTTGTTAACTCCTGAAAATAGAAACACAGAAACATGGATATAAAACTTGCATATGAAATAGAAGAAGCATTCAGACAGTGGCGGCTCGTGAGGGAAGGCTGCGGTCTTTAAGATATGAAATAGGTCGATGGAGTCTATATTTTCTCTTTTTCATTCATATTGTCCCTTCGGGGACAATATGAATGAAAAAGAAAGAAAACATACAATCATTTTATATGTAAATGTAACTTGTATAACAATATATATGTGTAAATGTATTTTCTATAACAATATGTATATGTAAATGTATGATTACCATTATGGTGAATATTATGCTATATATGGTGAATATTACATTATGGTGAATATTATGTCAAGTTTCATACGAAGTAGCAATCTGTCACGTGATCCTTTCCTTCTCTCCAAATCATGGGAATTCCAAAAGGCAAAGATTTCGCTCTGCCTTTGCTCCATCTTCTCAAATTTTCAATGCACGTCTTGAAGCGCACTCTGTGCGCTTCAAAATCAATGATTAATTATGTAAGGCTGTCGCTTTCGAAAATAAATTCGCGAAGGGATTTCAGGAAGGCTGGACACGCGAGATTTTTAAAGTTAGGGCTATGAAATCTAAAGAGGAGATAATGTTGCACAGGGTGTCCCAGAATTAACTATCTATTTCAATGAAATCGGACAAATTTAATAAAAACTGACATAATTTTGTGTTTATTACTAAATTATGATACAAAAACAAATAGATTTATAAATCATAAGTCAAAACTTTATTGAGAAGTTTCAACATGTGCACCGTCTGTATCTCTGCAAATTTCAAATCTATCCTCAGCGCTGCGAAACACATTTTGAAGCATTTCAGGTGTTATCTCCCGCACTGCCAACTGGATGCGTTCTTTAAGTTCAGCTAAACAATTGATCTTTTGGCGATAAACCTTTGTTTTTATGAAACCCCATGCAAAGAAATCCAGGGGTGTCAAATCCGGAGAACGCGGAGGCCAAGGTCGAGGTCCTCCACGTCCAATCCACCGATTCGGAAGGCGTCTGTTGAGGTATTCTCGAACAATTAGAGCATAATGACATGGTGCTCCATCTTGTTGAAACACAACATTATCAAGAATGCCATCATCAAGAAGCTGTGGTTCGAGAACTGCTGAAGCATATCAAGGTAGACGGTACCTGTTACAGTTGCTTCCGCAAAGAAGAATGGGCCATAAATTTTGGATTTGGTCATTCCAAGCCACACGTTAACTTTTGGAGAGTCTCTTTGCCATTCTAAAAATAAAACTATGAAAAACTGAAAAAATTATGAAAATAAAATTATGAAAAAAATTTAGAAATTTATACATTTTTAACACATATTAAACATGATAAACATAAATAAAAGTGTGTTTTTAAAAAATTTGCCCGATTTCATTGAAATAGATAGTTAATTCTGGGACACCCTGTATTACGTAGAAGATTTGAATGGGGAAGAAATCGCAGGAGGCTTTTACCGCGAGGAGTTGCAGAAAGTGACATTTTATTTAGGAAAAAATGGTTAAAATTGAAACAATTTTTGGAAGCAAAGGTTCAGGAAAGAGAAAAATGTACCGGGTGAATTGGCGAGGATACCCAGAAAAGCGTCAACACCTATATAAAAGCTGATGCAATAATGAAGCTTAAATAGTATGTAACATGGCGCCTAACCATTTGTACGTCACACTCCCGTCCTCCTCGTCCCTGTTTGTACACCCTAACAACACACTATCCAAATTTGTAACAGAACTCCACGGCCCCATTGTATGAGGTGAGTATATGCGAAATTCAGTTGAATACCCTTTTTCTAAGTATTGATTATATTATATAAAGAACCCGTTTATACGATTCTTAAGGCCCTTAATGAGTGTGAAAAAGCCGGAGTAACTCGGGATGAAACCATGCGTACCGCCCTGACTGGGGATGCATGGTATTGCAGTATAGAAGTAAAACTAGGACCGGGTCACTATGGTGAGGTCCAGGATGTTGTGAGAGACTTAAAGGTAAGTTTATAAACCTCAAATCTTACGGGCGATTTAGTATACGAAATCGTAAACAATGATCCCCATGCATGCTCTGTGGCCCTAAAATCGAAGGCTACCCGAAATATTAAAGACCAAAGAGTATTCAAAATTATGACCGATGAACGATATCGATCAGTCATCCAAAGAGATACATTATACGAGGCACAACACGACTTGTCCAGCCTAATGTATAAACCCCCAGACATGTGCTATATTTACAGCAATATAGTGGAGCACCAGTTTGTTGGGGATACGCAGGCACGCCTGCTGCGCATTGCTCACATTCCAAACCATAGAGGAAGGAGTTTGAGCAGTGGCGGCTCGTCGGTAGGCACTGCGGAACTGCAGCACCCCTAATTTTTTTATTTACAATTGAAATAATCAAGAACAATAAAAAGATGAGCTCACTGAATAACTTTTTCAATAACTTTTGAAACTTTTATTCATTGCTCAATGCTCATCCTTTTATTTCAGTAATTATTTCAACCCATTCTTAGAGACAGCACCCCTAGAATTTTTAGTCACGAGCCGCCACTGAGTTTGAGTAATACATATGACAGGCCCCATTATGTGAATGTCGCCGCTAATCTAATAACCAATATCTCAATATATATATAAGAACGATTGAGGGAAATAATTTCCCATTCGGTAACGGGAGCTTAACAGTGAAGCTGTACTTTCGACGCACTGAGTTATAATGGACAGAAAGCCTTTCACACGCTATCAAGGTATGAGATACCTGCGTGGTAGTGGACTTCGATCCATTTTTTCAACCATACTACGTACGGTTGTCCCTTTGCTGAAGAGAGGTGCCAGATACCTCGAGAGGAAAGCGTTTCAATCAGGTCTTAACACGGCAGAAGACATATTGACTGGGGCTAAACCTAAAGAAGCTCTAAAAAGGCACTTAAAGCGTACACGTTACGAAATCGTCAAAGATGCAAAGAGAAAAATTCGTGGTGGTGGGAAGAAGAAGAGGGCTGTCCGGAAGAAGGGATTACCACCACGTGGCATTAAACGTAAAAAGCTATCTATAAAAAAGTGTTCTAAGCGAATGAAACCTATGGTTGACCATTTTTTTGACTGATATAAGCTAAGGACATTGATCTCATGAATCATAGTTTGTTTACTACTTGTCGAGAGAGGAGGCACAATTTCTAACTCGTCATGGCACGCTTCATCCATCCGTGTAGTTCACAATGTTGTAAATCGGATCTGTCCCTTTTTGACATGCCTCCAACTCAAGTTTCTATTGAACACAGTGACTTTATTACAATTAATCCTTTAAACACAATTAGTTCCCCGAGTGTCCCTATAGAATTCATGATACCCAGCTCAGGCCCTTACTTTTTGACTCATGCTCTGTGCACCTGTACGCTAAACTACGTATAGCCCATTCTGATGGAACGGACTGTGATGACAAATATGCTGTATACCCTGAAACAAACTTTCTGCACTCCTTATTCAACCAGTGTGACGTATATTTAAATCAGTTCAACATATAGGCAGGAACGGGGTACTACCACCTACGATCCTATCTGGAAAATGTGCTGAACTCTTCCAAAGAAGCGAAGGATACCTTTTTAAGTGCCGAGAGCTATTAATTACACTGCCCAACACCAATTTTGCTGATTTAATTCTAACACCTGTTTTTAGGTAACTTTAGTGTGCTGATTTCAAAAATCACCTTAGTTTTTGCCTATCACGTCAGGTTTTCGAGCAATCAAATCCGGATATTTTGGAGATATCGCATTTTGGCAGGGTTATGACCAATTTTTTTTCTTTTCAAAAAATAAGTTTTTACATACTCAGAATCAGCATGGAAAAATAAACACTTGTGCAGGGAGTGAACTTTAATATACAATGGTAATATTGACATAAAGTGATTAAAAGTGTTTAAATAAGCAAAAAATGAATCCATGATCATGACGTCACGCTCACACCTGGGGAAATCACAGATACCCAAGATTTTAATATGTTGTACATGACCTTTAGATTTAATGTACAGATTTGCGTATTCCACAGATAAAATTTTAACAGCAAAACAGCTGTTAACAGGTCTCAAAAATCATCAATTTTGATAAGTGCCCTTCATGGATCACCCAAAATAGGCATATTGCATTGCACGAAAACATGATGTGATGGACAAAATCTAAGGTGATTTTTGAAATCAGCACATCAATATTATCCAGAAGCAGGTTTTAGAATTAAATCAGCAGCAAAAAAATTTTTTTTGTTGGGCAGTATCAAGCTAAAGACGAAAGTAGTATAAAGGACAAATTTTAAAATTCTAAAAAGAAGATATATGAGTGTTTTGGACGCCTGCATACAGACATCACATTCCAGCAGAAATTGCTTGTGAACTGGGTGAATATGAAAATAAAGCTAACCCGCACGAATCCTGAGCTGTTTAAATCTGGATGCTGATCAAGAAGAGGGAGCAAAACCCATTGTGATTCACATTATGGAGACATACCTCCGCGTACGGCGAGTGAAATATAGTTCACCAAAACATAGAAATTGAGAAAAATTTACTACACGCCACAGTAAAATACGCAGTTAACAGAGCACAGATCAAACTATACACGGTGCCAGCAGGGTTGGCATCGAAGCAGATAGTAAACATCGCCCTGGGAAATCTACCGAAGAGGATATTAATCGGAATGCAGGACCTTGCTTCGGTGAATGGAAAATATAAAAAGTGCCTTTAAATTCGCGAATTTCGGCCTTAAAAATATAACTCTATACGTTAATGGCATTGCGTTGGGCGGGGCTATGGATATGAATTATTCATCAGACGCTGTGTTCCCGCTTTGCGCGAGACCACATAGTAATCTGGCCCATATTGCAGGTGATTGTTATGAGCACGGGAATGTGGTAACGCAGAAAGAATTCATCGATCAATTTAACCTTTATCCGCTTGACATCACACCTGACTTATCTGCTTGTGTAAATACCCACTTAAGTCCACAACAGAGTCGAAACATCTCAGTCAGATTGAAATTCGCCAAGCCTATAGACGCCCCTATAAGTGTACTAGTTTACCTCGAGTCACAAGCCCTAACAGAAGTAGACAGACTTAGGAGCGTTGTCACTGACTTTTAAAATGGATGCGAATACACTTCAGAGAGTAATGAATAGTGAACGAATCACACGTTCCAAATTTATCGGTGTGTTTGCGAAGAATGAAACATTGAAATTGCCAACTACGAGAGATTGCGGTAGTCTTATTGTGAACAAAGCTGTTATTAATAGTGAAGGGATTCATTGGTTTGCAATCTATTGTAAAGATATGGACCGCATGTACTATTTTAATTCACTCGGGACTCAACCGTGTAGTGAGCCTGTTATTTTAAAATTTCTCGATCAGATGCATATCCCCGAAGTTGTATGGAATCCCTTCCATCTACAAGGATATTTTAGTAATAATTGTGGGATGTACTGCCTTTCATTTCTCATGCATATGTCACGTGGTAAGGAATTTATAAATTTTTAAAATTATTCGACCCGTGTCACACAACGAAAGGACGAAATGGTATGCAGACAGATAAAAAGCCGTTTTCCGATTGTGCTTACTCGTTGTGTCGCATGATTTGTTCGTGTGTGTGTATATATATTTGTAACCAATAATGTTAGTTTGTATATTCTGTAGCTTAAGATGGTTATTGTACTAAAAACATTATTTCTTTCATTTAATAAATTGATGAAAATACATTGTCTTCTTCCCCGAAAAAAAAAAGATCGAAACAAAAAATACTTAAATTATTTCGTTAATGATGTGACAATCGTTGGGTTGATTGCTAGGTAAATCTTCTACCTCCATATTCAGTCCACAACATGGGTTTCTTCTAAACGAAAAGATTGTATAACACGTGTCAAATCCTCATTGAACCTTAATGGGGAAAGAATAATTAATCAGTTCATACTGAATCTTTTTTTAATAAAAACCAAATTGCTTAAAACATAAGCAGAGTATACATATAGTAAGAATATCACAATGTGACGATATCTTTGAACCGCTCAGAGAAATTCCTTTAAGAGAAAATGCCGAATAACCTTTATTACGGAATTTATAAAATTATTTAAAACATGCAAAAGATTGCTATAAAAAAATTCAATGAATCAAAGCAGGACTTTAGTATAATATTAATTGCAAACTAATCTATAATTGCGGATACCTAAATGAAGCATTTTTAATGTGATGAGATGAATTACTACAACCCTCAATATATATGATGAAATAATCCATAACAGTGCTCTTTCTCCTAATGACAGGCACATTAAATAAATAACAAGTTTGCGACTAATTAGCTACAAAAAATAAAATTACAGGCACATAATTACTTACATTTCTACGGCAGTCCCTTGCGTCGGATCGTAAGGAGCGTCATTGCAAATATCATCAATGGTTTGCGTTGGAAATAATCCATCCCAGTCGGCTACGTTAAAAAGATTAATTGTGGACAGCGCTGCAATGTCTCCATCTTGATATAAATCCTGTAAACTGTAAAGTTCTTGATTCATGACGGAGGGAATGTTTATTCACTGGTGAAAATAACTACTGTGATTCCCAGCTGAAAATATTTTCTTTTATATGCATGATCCCCAAGCACCACCCCAAAAGACTAACAGGTGGTTCGTAAGTTTGATGATTGGTTGTCAATATAATTGGCCGGGGCTATGATAAATTTGTGTACCAATCGTAACACCAATATAACGGGTCCACGCTTTGGACGTCATGATTGGATGACTAATGGTGTCTTTATCTTATTTCCGTAGATTTCATGTTCACATCGTGTATTGCCACTTGCATTCTCTACCTCGACAATACTTGCATTAATATTTTCCCCCATACTATTCTCGGTCTTCCCATTTTAGAACCCACCCTTTTATGCAATATCCTTCACCCTTTGCAATATTGATCAACATTTGCAATCTCTATCCTGAAACTATTTTACAGTATTATTATTTGCAGTCATACTATTCGATCCTCAACTTTGGTTCATGTATTCGGCTTGACTGTTTACATGCCAATTCTCGCGTAGGAGTGTGATTAAATTGTGTTAAGTTCGTGAAAATGAATGTCTGGTTGGGCTGGTACATAAATGGGCGCCCTAGGTATCCTAGTGGTTAAGACACTGGGGTGCTGCTCGGATGTTGAGAGATCGAGTCCGAATGGTGACATTGTAAATTCTTGGTACATACAATCCCCGATGAGACGGGTGTACCTATGTGAAGTGGAGAGTAAAAGAAGCCAACTTACAACTTCATCAGATCAACTCGAGAGGGGGAGCGAGAAGCTTAATCTTCGTGGAATCATCGAACGTGATAATAATAATAATAATAATAATCCTTTCCATTTTTTCATTTTCATTCATTCATTTCATTTCAATAACAGAGACAATGACTCTGAAGAAGATACCACACAAATTACACGCAAAGAAAAATAGTTCAGATTCAACGTTAAACTGTAGTTCTAAGGCGGGTGACAAGCTTGATCTTTGTCAAAATGAACAATTCGGGGAGAAGGAAAACCGATTTAGCTTATTATTACTATTGTAATTTGCACCACCCTATATATATATATATATATATATCAGTGGCGACTCGTGACATTTTTGTTCAGGCATGCAATGTTATGGAATGGAAGAAAAACATCCGCCTAACCCTCTTGCCCAAACTTTGCATATTGTTTACATAGAACTTAGCAAGTTAAAGGTGTTTTACAAACTTTTGGGGACCTCTTTGAAGGAAAGTTCATTTAATGTTAGGCTTAAATATGCGAACAAAAAATTAGACATATTTATATATAGTAGTTACCGAATTGATCTAAAGAAAAAGATACAAATTTAAAATTTACCTTAAATAATTGTGAAGCATTATTTGAATTGAAATTCTGCTCTCCTAGTTTTCCTGCAAAATTCTTCGATGACCAAATTGTAAAAGTACTTTCGATTCTCCATAAGCTTCTTGATGAAATTTTTTTCAATTGAAATTAAGGCAAGATTAGATAGCCTTTCTTCACTTTGGGAACTCCGTAAATAACTTTTAATTCTTTTAAGCGCAGAAAATGATCGCTCAACACTTGCTGTCGATATTGGTATAGTTAGAATCAAATTCGTCAATTTATATATTTCCTTAAGACCTTTGTGCATTTCGCTTTCCAGTAGATATTTTAGGAGCTCAGCAACATTCTTTTTGGCAAAAGATTTGTGCGAATATAAACACATAATTCAGAACGGAGACGAGGAAACTCAAAAAATGAATTGTAGCTTCTTTTCAAAGATTCAAAAGCTCTCTCTGGGAAAGTAACATCATAGAACTCAAATTTTTTGCAATCTAAAAGCTCAATGAATTCCAATTTTTCCATTGAACTGAAACGCTCTTTCATTTGAAGAAGTATATTATCGAATATTTCATGAAATAGTTGACTATACTTCTCTTGTGGAGAAAGACTCTGTTTCCTTTTACATACAGGTTCACCACATCTTTCTGTTATCAAGTCCCACATATCTGCAAATTTTGTATCCCTTATTTGTTTGATTTTTTTCATAGTGCTTTCAACGGTGATTGAGCTATACACAATATCCATAGATTTTGTTTGCAGCACATTAAATAGATATTCAGTAAAAGGAAAAATTGAAGAAAATACTTCTAATAAAAAATTAAAATCGAAAGTATCGATACCAGCAAGCAATCCGCGTGCACTATTTTTTGTTTTTTCATCAAATTTCTTTGGGTCTTCAAGAATGCTTTTTAAAAGATCTATTATATCTTCTTTATTTTCCTTAACTCTTTCAACTAGACGAGATGAATAGTTCCACCGCGTTGGAGCCAGTTTAGGGAAACGCTTTCCAACAACTTTGTCAAGCATTGAAGTTCGCTTAGTTGAACTGCTGAAAAATGATGACAAACTTCCTAATACTGAAAAAAAATTATTACATTCGGAAATTTCAGCGACAGCTTGGGATAAAACAAGGTTAAGTTTATGGGCGTAGCAGTGAAGAAAAATAGCCTCTGGTACAGTTTCTCTAATCTTTGTTTGTACTCCATTAAGATCGCTCCCCATAACAGCAGCACCGTCGTAGGTTTGAGCAACTAATTTTTTTCAAACAGCCCAGTTCACCTAGTTGCCTTATAGATAAATCAGAAATCGCTCCTGCACTTCTATCATTGCTGACGTCATTGAATTTTATAAATCGTTCACAAATCTCTCCATGTTTATTAACATAACGAACAACAGTAGAGAGTTGAGAAAAACAGCTGACATCAGATGTTTCATCTAATAAAATCGCCACATACATGCAGTCGATAAGCTCACGTTTTATTTGTTCTAACATAACTGCACTAATAGATTGAATTATGTCATTCTGAATAGCAGATGATGTTCCCTTAAAAACAGTCGCAGTTTTTAAATGGTTTTGAAGCTTTTCATCGAATTCTCCCATACAAAATACCAATTCAATATAGTTACCCCTATTGTCAGCGTTTTCTTCTTCATTGTGACCGCGAAATGCTAATTCTTGCATACCTAAAAAACATGTTATCCTAATCAAACGTTTCAAAATTTCTCGATTCTTATTAACTTCTTCGTTATGTCTGGAAATGGCAACTGATTTCTGCTTGTCGAGTATTAAATCAATTCTTTCTGACTT